>JAAGWO010000121.1:0-69383 GCA_013266205.1 Fusarium decemcellulare
GTAAAGAAATACGAGGCACCCGCTTACTTCTCGATGGATACAAATTCATTCTTGCCTTCTGTTTGATAGAAGCGATAAATCTTGGCTCCGGGCTCATTCAAGGTAGCCTCTGCTACTTCTTCAAAAGCTTTCTGGGCCTGGGTGGAACCGTCAGCAGGGATGGAGATTCAATTGGACTTGGGCGAATACTCACCTCATCCATCTTGCCCGGATTCACTTCAATGTAGCAAATGGAGAAATATGCTGCAGAATCGTCGGAACTCATGGTGTCAGTCTTGCAGAATTCGGTGAATTGAGATGAGGAAAACAAGAGAATGTCGAGATGGCGTCCAACTGCCATAGATAAAGACCCAAGGCCGTAAGCACTAGACTAACTTGAGGTTTGTTATTCACACGTCATCTTGGGCTGCCCTACGTGTACTTTAGCCTACAGGCGAGCATCACTGTGTCTCGGGGACTTTGGCAAGCGAGCTTGCCAAAAACCTCATGGTGATGTCGTTGCCTCCGCGGAGGTCCGGGCAGGCCTGAAGAACAATTGAAGACCACGTTGATCCTGCGATCATAATCTTCGCTCTGGGAACCTTAGTTTAGTAGTATTATAGATTTACCTAATTCTCGTCATAAACTATGTTTTGAACACCTGGTCCAGCAGGGTACAAAAAATACACGCCTCAAACATCCTCTTTCTGCTTTTCTTCCGCGATACGTGCGGGCGGCATGACATCCGGTCGCAAAGAAGGCCGCCTACTCTGAGGCGCAATTGACGCAAGACTTTTCGGCCTCTCGGGTTCGGTAGGCGGAGGTCGTTGAGTCTCGGGGCCATGGCCAGTCTCGAGCCATGACTTGACTCTGTGATACATTTCCTCAACGTTTTGGATTTCCTCATGAACGTTCAAAGGGCAGTCAGTTAGGCAGAACTCGCGCTCGCGTTGCTCAATGTACTCGCGGACTTTCTTCCACTCGTCCTTTTTGTTCCTGAGTTTTGTCGGCAGCCCTGACCCCTTGAGGTAGGTCAGGAGGCCCGCGATGATGGTGTTGATGGCGCCAAACGCCGTAACCGCCTTGTGCGACCCATTGGCGGCGCCGATCGCGGTGAGGGTGGCCGCGACGACAATCTGGACGCCCAGACAGGTGCTGACAAGGAATCTGAAGGCCGTATGTCGGACAGTGGCTTTTCGCTCGTTGCGAACCACGCGTGTGTAGATACCAACGTTGGGTGCTGAACGAACCGAGTGACCGTTGGTCAGCAACGCTGGAACCGTATCGATACCCGTCAGGGACCGAAAGATGAGGAGCTTATCTCCTGGAGGGACAAGGGCAGCAGCATCGGTGGTGGCGACAGAGAACGATCTAGGGACGCCACCTGGGCTGACATTGCCGGAGTCATGGGCTGGCGGGTATCCCTGCTCCTCCCGGTCATACGACGAGACGGCCCTTCTTAGAAACCCAAGAGCGCCTTTCTGAAACGACATGTTGCTCATGTTTAGAAGATGCTTAGCCGTCAATAGATCAAGAATTCACCAGGGGAGAACGAGAATACGGGGCTTGCAAGCCCGAATCTGCTCCGTGGCGGCGTCACGATCCTTTTGTACGTGTTTTTGAACCAGAAGCCCTAATGGCTCGCTTCAAATAAATCGGAAATACCGCCGTCACTGGCGCATACCAAGCAGATCCCCAACAAGAAGGGATCGCCGGGATTGGCTCAGCTGTGTCGATGTGGTGAACTGTCTCATCCGTATCTGGGCCACGATCGACATTGCCTCGGGAACTATTGTCATCTAGCTCGAGTGATTGGGCCGTCAAAAACAAAAGAAAAACAGCAGTGGAGATTAACTAACTGCTTACTGATTAGAGGCCGACGCCACGACGATGCCAGAGAAGCTTGTCATCAAAGACATGAAGATCCAACCAGGGTGTTGGAAGGATCTCTCGTTGTTTGCCAAGCAACCAACATGCCCCTACTCTTAGAATAGCGAACCTGGTCTCAATTGCAATAAAACCAGGGTCAAGGATTTTACAGCCTTGCCAACCTATCTCATGGGTAAGCATTATTATAGCGCTTCAGCCTCAGGTCATATTTTTGTGTGGTTTTGTTCCTTTGACTGCGTGCCACTATTAAGAACGCATGTCTCAGAGTGATCATGAAAGCCTACCTTGCTCGGTGTCTCCATTTCACTGGCGTTCTGAATACTGCGCCATCCTCCAAACGCGATTTAGTGAGCCCTAATCTGAGCCTTTTCCTGATGTCATGGAGCTCTATTCCCGATCAGTGAGCCGCTGTCTTAAGACGAAGAGGCGATATCCGTAGATTTTCGGGGATTATCTAGGCCAATAAAGGTGTTGAAGTGGCTGCGGGCTTGTTGATTTGTGGTTTAGAGTCGGTCGTGATGTGGATACTTGTCTTCAGCCAGCCAGCTGCGCAGATCTTGACCCCAGCACCCGTCTTTCCAACACATTAATTTGCGCATATCAAAGATGGACGGGCATCCTTCCCTTTCGTCACTAGCATAGTAGATCTTTAAAAAATGGCATTTGTGTCGAGGGCAGTCAACAAAAACTGGATTACTTCTGATACTCATCTGCGCAGGAGCGACACCATCGGGTTGAGTGAGGTAGTGGAAGTTTATTTGCGAGATCTGGGGCTAACCAAAGCCACAGATTCTAGTTCCCGCATATAAAACGTTAAAATGTGGTCTCCAAAACGGCATTGGCTGAATCAAATTTCCTGTGAGGCAGCTTGATGTCAACATTTCCGTAATTCGAGACCACAATCCCTACGAGGACAGTCGCAAGCAGTTTTATGCTAGACGAGGGAAAGAACTTCCATCTAAAGTTCTGGACGTTGAAATCCCCTCTTGACGTAGCCTCGGCGTCAAAATCAGGTGTCACACTCAATACCACCATGAACTCCTCACCTTGAATAATTACCAGCCTAACTCGCTAATCATCATTTTATAAAAACTCAAATCATTCACTTAGACACTCTTGATCATCAGCAAACGCATTGACGTCTTCATAGCTCCATGTGTTACCAAGTTCAAGTCGCCTACCCTATAAGCCTCGATGCAGTTTTCGCGTCCCATTTTTATTTTATTGCAGCACCTTGGTTTGAGCCATAGTTGTTTGCTATATCGGTTTTTTTTAAACAAAAAGCGAATCTTCTCGTACTGTTAATTCGCCGTTACGAAACTTCATAAGATTATAATCGTGTGTCATGTTAGCAGGTACAAAGCTGTGGACTGCTCTTGTTAATCCAATAATGCCCACCAATTTCTACCAAACTGTTATAAAATTCTATTTGGGTAATGATCAAGGTGTTGAATATAAACTTCAGTGATGATCCTCATCTACGGATCATAGTGAACTAATCCTGTGGGTTCAAAAATACACGACTCCCGTCTTGCTACGACCATGACTCTTCAATGCTGCTATTAGGCTAAGGGCCTGAAGACACTATGAGAAAAGAAGGTCGAGTCTTAGCTACTACATATTATCAATCCTTTATAAAATATACCCAAGCTTAGCCCTATTTATAAATCCCGTGTTTTCTTAGACCCAGGGAGGAAGTGAGGCGTTGCATGACGTCAAATCCAGATGATCTCTTATGCAGAGATGCAGCCTGAACAGGAACTTACATTTATCCAAAATGATTCAGCCTTGACTAAGCTAGTACGAAATCACTTGCATGCAGCCTTACGAATGCCGGCTGACGAGCTAGTCAAGTGTACAACATGATTCATGCAGCCACTGGACCGGTCAGCATCACAGACGGCAAGGTAGCAGGCCCAAGTGACGCGAGTTTCATGGTCAAGTATAAGACAATCTGTCTGCCGCCTACAATTTAGTCGAGCTACTTGAATGAGACATCTCGATAGTACCGTCCCTGAGTCCCAGGGGCGGCTAGCTGGAAACCATGCCGCTAATAACCAAACTATGTAAATACAGTGCCTTTCTCTATGAGCTTGAGATAGACGCCCTCGTCATGTCCAGGAACAATCAGACCCTTGGTGGTTCGCTCCAGCTGCTTCAATCGCTGGTAACTTCGGAACCACGCCGGGTGGTCTCGAGCCAGCCACCCTTGGGGGATGCCATCTCGCCACTGTTTTACTGGTTAGCACTTGAACAAGATGACAGCATGGGGAATCGACGTACGTTCTCAATCACGTGGCAGTGGTCGCTGATAAAGACAAATGTTCCAGTGTCGGGCATATTGATTTGCATGCCAATCAGACCGTCTGTGTGGCCTGGCAGGTGATGCAGAGTGATGCCCTGGCAAAAGTCGAAGGTCTGATCGGTGAAGGTCTTCCAGTTGCTGCAAGGTGTCAGCATGGCGTGCATGTATAGATCTCGATTAGGTTTCTTACAAGGATAGCTTGAGATAATGCGCAAGGTAGACCGCGGCATCAGCTCCAGTGGCATTGGACCAAAAGGCCGAGTGAAACTCATTCTCATGCACCCACACCTCGACCTCTGTGTTATCGTAGAATTCGTCAAGTCCCCCAGCGTGGTCCAGGTGAAGGTGACTAATGATGATCTTTTTGACGTCTTCGAGCTTGTGTCCCGTCGCCTCTACAGCGGCACGAAGCTCGTGCTTGGGCTCATACTTGATCCGTGCAAAGATCTCTGCGATTTGGGGTCCCCAGACCTCTGGGTAGTCCCTGCCAGAGCCCGTGTCCCACAGGATCAGACCTTCGTGGGGGTGGTCGACCAAGATGCAATACATGGGCATCTGTCTCCTCTTGTTGACAAACGTGTTTGTCTCGTTGCACTTGAGACTGGTGTTTCCACCTCTCGTGACAAAGCCCTCATCACACTCCAGCCATCCGACCTCCAGCACGTGGAATTTTGTGCCGATAGGGCAGACATTGGAGACTGCCCCGGGCACAGCGCCGTGGCTGATCTGGCTCTGGATGGCCGCCATGGAAGCAATGACAGGCACGAGTGGGCTAGAAGTCTTTGACAGCGTGCCAAGGAAGAGTGGTAGTGCAGATAACCAAGTGAAATGCGATGCTGCTGTGAGGATGGCGAAGAAGGTTGCGGGCCTGCTTCTCTGGGACAACTTTATTTGTCAAACACTCGGACAAAGGGACCTCCTCCGACCCGCCCGGAAAGTAGCGGTGTCTGCACCCATGGGCCAACGTCACTTTGGTCATCCTGACAAAAGCTTGGCTGAAGTCGAGCAGTTTCCTGTTTGGATCTCATCAACGTTACAAGCGTGAACTCTAAACCCTTTGGGCACGAATTTCCCCTGGCCGAAACTCGACTGACGCCCGGGTAGGGAGCGGAACGACGAGTTCGCGAGTCAAGGAGGGGCCGTGATATTCCTCCATCGTCGGCGTTGTATCCGCGTATCTAGCGCGAACGGGGCCGGCATGATCCTACAGGAAAGCGCATCCTCTTTTTGCCCAGTTGAGAATAACGTGCGGGGACGGTATGCAGGACAGAAGATCGCCGCGTCGATCCCCAACGGGGAGACGCGTCCGCCGGGGAGAACGGTAAGATGCAGGGGTCCCCTCTCCGCAGACGCACAACCAACGCCCGAGTCGGCAGTTGGTGAGACAGAGACGCCTAATCCGGGCCTGAACTGCCGACTCTGCCGCAGCGTGGTTCATGTCGGGTGCTGATGACGCCAAAGTGCCATCGTTGATAACACCCCTCCAACGTCGTACCGGGAATGCCTTGTCAGAATCTCTTTAAAGATTTCTCTCAACACCATTATTCTGGCCTCAAACGTCAATTAACCATCTCGCCAACTCCCTTTCTTAGCCAACATCACCATGGGTTCCAGCCTAGACCACGTCAAGCGGAAAGACCTCGTCCAGTTCAAGGGACTGATTGCCGGATCATGGGTCGACTCAATCAGCGGCAAGACGTTTGACGTCCATAATCCAGCTACCAAGGAGTCAATCGCGACTCTGCCTGAGATGAGCACCGCCGATACCGAGAAGGCGGTGGCTGCTGCTCACGAGGAGTTCAAGACATTCAAGAACACGCCAGCGCGTCAACGCGCCCGTTGGTTGCGTAAATGGTCCGACCTGGTCTTGGAAAATATTGATGATTTGGCTCTCATCCTGACCCTGGAAAACGGCAAGCCGATCGCCGAGGCCCAGGGCGAAGTGAGATACGGAGCATCTTTCCTGGAATGGTTTGCAGGAGAGGCTGAGAGAACATACGGAGAAACTGTTCCTGCTGCCGACCCAAGCCAGCGCATTCTCACTATCAAGCAACCCATTGGTGTTGCGGCATGTCTTACACCATGGAACTTTCCCATCGCCATGATCACGCGCAAAGTCGGTGCCGCATTGGCAGCTGGATGCACCACTGTCTGGAAGCCAGCGGGTGAAACACCGTTGAGCGCTCTAGCCCAGGCTGTCCTGGCCTTGGAAGCTGGATTCCCGCCGGGAGCTATCAATGTTATCACGACGTTGAACGAAGTTGCGCCGGTTGGCGCTGCGCTATGCAAATCAAGCCAGGTCCGGAAACTGAGCTTCACGGGCTCGACACGTGTGGGCAAGCTCCTTGTAGAGCAGTCCACTACGAACCTGAAGAAGCTTTCCCTCGAGCTTGGAGGAAACAGCCCATTCATTGTCTTTGACGATGCCAAGTTGGACCGAGCCGTTGAAGCGTGTATCATGGCCAAGTTCCGTAACGCGGGACAGACCTGTGTCACAGCCAACAGAATCTTTGTCCAGGAAGGCATCTATGACAAGTTTTCTGCGGCTTTGGTGGAGAGAATCAAGACTTTGAAAGTCGGACGTGGAACAGATGAGGGAGTCTTTATTGGACCCCTCACTCACGACCGCGCGGTTGAGAAGGCTATGGGCCATATCACGGGTAAGTTGTGTATCAACATTCTGCCCTGCAATTTTCAAAGCCGTTTTAGGCTGAATGACGTGTTACCGCGCGCTGACACTCTTGATAGATGGTGTATCCAATGGTGCTAATGTTCTTCTGGGTGGATCACCTCTTAAGCGAGACGATCTTCCCGGCTACTTCTTGGAACCTACCGTCTTGAGCCGCGTATCGGTCAAGTCTCGAGTCTACCAGGAAGAAACCTTTGCCCCGGTCGTTGCTTTGTTCCCCTTCAAGACGGAAGAGGAGGTGCTCGAACAGGCCAACAACTGCAACGTCGGATTAGGTAGCTTCATCATCACCGAGTCTATATCGCGCATGTGGAGAGTTGCAGAGAGCCTCGAAGTGGGCATGGTAGGAGTCAACACAGGATTGTTGAGCGCTTGCGAAAGTCCATTCGGAGGTAAGTTTTGCCAAGATTTCTACAGGTCACTTTTCATAAATATCAAATTGCTAACACTTATGCAGGCGTGAAGGAATCTGGGTACGGACGAGAAGGAGGAGCACATGGCATAGACGAGTATCTAGCAACCAAGAGCATCCTAATGAAAGTGGTTGATTAGGTGGTTAGTTAGATAAACACAGCCCCCTATCGTTTCAGGTAGTTGATTTACGCTCCAACTCTCTCCACATGATGTGATATGCCGCGTAGATCAGTGGAGGAGTCGTCTAGCGAATGCTCCCGAAAGCCTCGGCTCGACAACGTGCAGAAGCGAAATAAGCGGTGTATTCGGCTTCTCGACGCCCGGACGCGTTCCTCGGGTCGAAACCAACACGACCAACACCGAAATATGAGGCCAAACCCCGCACACGAGACAGAAGATCCTAGGCACAAGCCATTCGGTGTTTCTTTAGGCCCCGCGGGCGCCTTGCCTCTTGCGCACAATCCACCGCCAACGGAGCGGGGTTGATATGTCTAGTCAAGGGGGCGTGAGGAGAAGGGGGGTGAATACCACCTTGATACGAAGATCCCCGTGCAGGGGCTAACGTATTCCCCTCACGGCGACACTTAAAGTCGTTGGTTCTCACTGTGAAACTAAGCAAACCAATTACTGGCATCAACTCCTCCTTTACTGATAAGCACCCGACTGAAAGCAACAATGGCCCAAACTATGCGAGCGGTTATATTCAAGAAGCCTTTCGAGGTATGCGTACTGGGGAGATGTGCGGACCATGCGAGCTAGTGTGAGTCGTGACTAAATCATGCCCTAGGTTGCTGTTGAGGACCGACCTCGACCCACGATCCAGAAGCCCACGGATGCTATTCTGAAGGTGTCTTCTACTGCGCTATGTGTAAGTTCTACGCCCAGTCGCCAGCGCAAATGACTTACAATTGAGAAGGGTTCTGATCTGCACTATTATCGAGGTCATCTCAAGTGCGAGCCAGGCTTCATCTGCGGCCATGAATTTGTCGGAACAGTTGATGAGATGGGATCTGAGGTCAAGGGCCTGAACAAGGGTGACAAGGTGGTTGTGCCTTTCTACACCTCCTGCCAAGACTGCTACTACTGTATCCGTGGCCAAGCCAGTCGATGCATCAATGGCCACCTTTTTGGAAATTCGACACCTGTCAACTCCTGCGACGGTGGACAGGCTGAATATGTCCGAGTTCCTTTGGCTGGAACTACCTGTGTCAAGGCACCTGAAGGTGAGTTCCAAGCCGTGCAGTCTTTTAGGTGTGGTAACTAACGTAATACACAGGTATCCCAGAGAATATGCTTGTGCTGATGGCTGATATCTTTCCGACTGGATACTTTGCCGCCCAGCGCTTTCTCAAGGACCTCAACGACCGCGACCGCGAAGAGTTCACCACCGTGGTTATTGGCTGCGGACCAGTCGGCCTCTGCACCATTGCCTGTGCAAAGACCATGGTTAAGACCGTGTACGCCATTGACTCGGTCCAAGACCGCCTCGACGAAGCTGCCAAGCTAGGAGCTATTCCTATCAACCTCAACGACAACCCTGTTGAGAAGATCAAGGCCGCCTCGGGTGGTCGAGGAGCTGATGTGGTAATGGAGGTTGTTGGCCACGCAGACGCCTTCCTGCTGGCGTTTGACATGTCGGCTCCATTCGGTCGCATCAGCTCTATTGGTGTCCATACTGAGCCGATCCCCCTCAACGGTCTCATGTGCTATGGAAAGAACATCACCATGGTATTTGGCCGGTGTCCAGTGAGAAGTATCTTTGAGGATGCTCTAGAACTGTTCCGCAAGGAGCATGAGAAGTTGAGCTTCTTGGGAGGTCTGGACATGTCGCTGGAAGATGCCCCTAAAGCATTCAGGGACTTTGAGAGTCGAAAGTCGGGCAAGATTGTTTTCAGAATCCCTTAGGAGTACTTGGATGGGTCAATGGCGAAGTTGTTGCGGCGTTGGGAGAGTCGAGTTGAGTTGAGTTGACAAGCAGATTAGTCTGCTCAAGAGTAAAAAATGATGCACCGCGATTCCTTTTGCGCAATATGCCAGTGATGATGGGTGAACAGGACATTTCGGAGAGTTTCAGTGTGAAGGCGTCGAAAAGAGCCGTAGCCATCCGAAGATGTCAAGTCAGCGTTGAACACATAGTTGCCAAGTTTGACGGAGTGGCTGTGGCCTAATCCTAAATCCAGTCGTGGACCAATACATTTGAAATATTACCAGGACTATCAGAGTATTCAAGTTATTCTTGGTGTGTATTCGACGACTATGGGCTGAAATGACGCAACATAAGCGAATGCGAATTCTAGAGCCGAAGCGATTAGTGAACAGAGTGCCAAGGCTCTATAATTAACACTGGCTGTGGCTTACGCTTAGTGGCTCAGCGCCGTCGGACACTGAATAAAATAAGGTGCGGTCAGCGACTGAACTCTCCCAAACACAAACACAAACACAATTCACTTCACAATTACAAGTAAAATGCCGCGACGAAGCCGAGGTTGCGCAGCGTGCAGACAGCGACGCATTGGCTGTGACGGCGGGTTGCCAGAGTGTCGCCAATGCCTGATAACGAACCGTCAATGCTCGGGTCCCCTGCAAGGCGCCTTTATCATCGACCAGACAGACCACGTCGTATCTAGGAACCAGCCGCCCAGGCCAGCTCGAGAATCCCCTCTCGTCCCGCAACCCTCGAGCCAATCCATGTCCGCCCACGTCTTTATCAGCGAGTTCGTCTCCTTCATCACAGCCAGGAACGAAGAGGCGCGCCGTCGGTCTTGGCTCACCGAGCTGCAGCAGGGGTCCGTCGTCGACGAGGGAGAGGCGCTCGACTTGTCGATGCAGGCCACAGCGCTGGCTTACTGTGGTGCTGGTTCAAAGAACCCGGCCGCCGTGAGAGAGGCGTGTAATATCTATGGCCGTGCACTCACCAAACACTCGAGATCCATTGCCCATAAACCAACCTTGCAAAGAGCAGCGTCCCTCTGCACCTGCGTCATGTTGTCGCTTTTTGAGGCTGTCTGGTCCACAAGCTCTGTCGCCTATGGCATGCATCTCAGAGCGGCGCAAGAGATGCTTGCTCTTGGGCCGCCTGCGCCTGGTCTTGGGCATGAAGAGGTCATTTTCCAGCTGGGACAGCACGTCTACTGCCAGACGGTGGGTAACCTACCAATCTTTATAACTCCCGTAGTCAGTTTCTAACCAACTCTCCAGCTGTTCGTCATGCTTGCAACGCCGCAGCAATACGTAGAGCATGCACCGACACCCGTGTCTTGGGCTAAAATGCCCTCGGTTGAAAACATCGGTACTGCGCAGGTCATTAATCGTTTGATGTTTGACCTATTCTACCTAACAGATGTACTGGCTCGGCGGACCTGCAACGCAAATGGTGAGGCTGTCGTCGTCTCGGACGTCGGCCCTGAAGTCGAGGAGCTGTGGCAAGAGTTTCAGCAACAAGCCACGCGATCTGGCGAACTCATCCAGTGGCCGACTCCATCCGGGACAGGGTATCTCGATCCCTTTACCGCCATGATTGTCGCTTATTTTAACGCTGCTCGGGTGCTTCAGGGCGTCCTGGGCAGTCAGATAGGCAGCTCAACGGTCGATGCCTCGTGCGACAGCATTCTTCAAAGCTGCTACTTTCTTGAGGGAAAGAACATTGGATGTGCATATCTGCGCATGTTCTTCCCGCTGATGCTCGTGGCCATGCATGGCTCTAGTAGTGGGCAGCAAGCTGCAGCGTACGGCGTGTTGGAGCAGTGGCTGTCGAACACGGCGTTCAAGGGCGTGGCCAAGATTGCAGTCAGTCGTGTCCAATCCAGCACTGGATTCAGGATGCCCGTGTTCAATTCGATAGTAGAAGTAGCGTAGTCAAGATTCTTTATGTATGAGCGTTGGCCTTAGACTTAGCCTTAGACTTATGCCTCTCTCCTCTTCAGACCTTGTGGTGCAGTGACCCCTTCATCTCCCAAAGGGGCAACAAACCCTTTCCACACAAAAGGCGACAACAAATTCCGGGGCATTTTGACCCGCCAAGACGATTTCTGTCAATTTCGTTCCAAGCCGGAGCATCTGTTGTCTCCGATAATGCCGTCGTGGGTGTTCAGCTGTGGCTGAGCCGATTCACGCTAGTCCCAAAACAGTAGGTTTCGCTAGCGTGGGATGAAGCTATCCACAAGCCATCCGCCATGATGGGATGGTCCGACAATTGTCGCAATGCCGGTGAGAATTAACCCTGCTCCCAGCCTTGTCTCGACCTGAAATTCGAGTCGTGATTAACAATCACTTCCGTCGCGCGGGCAAATTTCCCGAAGTTGTTTAGCAAACAGCCTCGTGAGAAGGTATAAGTACTCACTCAACTCAACTCCAACTTGACAGCATCACCCTCAACACTGGCAAGATTCCATACCTATTCAATCCTTTTCTCGGACGTCTTTCAACATGAAGATCAATTTCTCGCTCATTTCTCTCCTTGTCGCCGGAGTTCTGGCCAAGACTCCGCCAGGCTTTTCCCCTTCTACCAACGCCAACCTTGGGGTCAAGTACGGAGACATCAAGGCGTCGGAGGGCAGCTCAGTGCCCATCAGTGGTGAGTCAACCACTCTTCTTGTCTGTCTACTGAAAATTACTCACACTTTTCATAGATGCGACCGCATCACCGTCCCTCGTCATCCCTCAATCCGGCAACTCATCCCATTTCGTTCTCCTTGTCGATCTAGATGCACCAAATGGCACCGACAGCAACTCTTTTTCTCCATTTCTTCATTGGGCAGCCTTCATACCCTCCAGCACTCAAGATCTTCCTGGCAACGCTTCAAAGCAGTCTGATTTCGCGCCATACTACGGCCCTGCCCCTCCTCAAGGCACCGGACCTCATCGCTATGTGGTGCTCCTCTTTGCCAGCCACGACAAGACGTTCAACGTTCCGTCCAGCTTCAAGGACTTTGATGGCTTCAACGTCACCGATCGCGTTGCCTTCGACATTGAAAAGCTCGCCCTGGATGCAAAGCTGGAACTGGCTGCTGCCAATTGGTTTACTAGCGAGAACCAAACGGTTGCCCTGACCAACAATGCTGCAAACAAGGGACTTGCTGGATATTGGGCTTTGGCTGTCGTTGGTCTTGTGGGCTTTCTAACTCTGTCCCTCTGAGCTATTGGTAGATGCGGCGTGCAGGACAACTAATATTTACATGTATATAGACCATAGAATGTGTGATTGATGGTGGCCTCTATTAATTTGAAACAATTTGTTGCCGCGTACCTGTTTGGCTATAGGATTACGTGGCTATTCATTAACCTCTAAACTCGATCAGATTCTCATTCATGTTTCTCATAATAGCAACACTAGAAGCAAGCGAGTCGAGTCAGAGCTAACCGGATGAAGGAATTCGGGTACTACGGGTTGTGATTGGCTACAGCTACAGTGCTGCTGACGCGCAGGATCAACCCGCCGAGCACCATGGCACCAAAAAGTCCAGCACGTCTTGCTTGCTCATCTTGTCTCGCCCAGCCCAGCCCTGTACATACTGTGAGGCTTTACCGGAAATCTGATGTCGAAGTCACTAGACAGTCACTGAAGCTCTATCTCATGGCTCGCAAAGAAGACGATGGGCAGAGCTGTCCCAATAAAACAACCGCTTCCAGATTGAGGACCAGGGTCAGTGTGCCCTCCCTTGGTTCTACAAATTTGACGGTTAAAAATTGCTAACTTTGTGATTTTAGGTCAAGGTCCCAGGCGCAGCTGTCTTCTCCTTGGACCTGCCAGAACGTCCTCGTGCCATCACCATAACAAAGGGAACCAAGAGTCGATCCGGGTGCAATGAGTGCAAGTATGTGCACACCCTACATCCGTCAAGACTCAGTGAGGCTAACATCCCTTTAAAACAGGCGTCGACGTATCAAATGCGACGAGGGTCGGCCCGTGTGCGCGAGATGCATGACAGGGCGTCGCCGGTGCCAGTTCCCCTTTGCTCAGAACCATGCCAAGTTGCCGATACCCGCTTCTCTAGCACGTAATGCATCACCACCCGACAACAGGATCTTGATCGAACCCAACTCGAACCTCTCTATCTTTGGGGACCAGCAACAATGGGATCTATTTAACCAGTTTACAATCGCCACTGCGCAGGCAGGCACCCTTCCCATCAACACGCTCTCGCATCTCACACCCCAGATAGCCCACCAGGAACCTGCCGTGCGGGAAATCTGTTGTGCCATTGGAGCAGCCGGGGGCGCATTCTTGAACCCCTTCTCAGACCCCGTTACCGATGAGAAGCATTACACAGCATCTCTCAAGTACTACAATCACGCCATCCGAGCCGTCAGTCAAACCACTTCGTCCAAAGACCATAGCCTCATCGCCACCCTATCATCGATCTTGTTCGTCACCTACGATATGCTGCGAGGTGATATGCAAACCGCCCTGATGCACTTCAAATTTGGTCTACGCATTGCCGAGGCCTATTTCAACAGGCGATGCCAGAAAACAGGTCTTCCACTGGCGGGCTTGGTCCTGTCTGCCTTTGAGTCTTCTGTTCTTGATATGCTTCAACGCCTTACGACCTATCCATGGGAAATTGAACCATCTCTTACCGACCCCAAGCTTGCCACTGGTTACAGACTCTTGATCGAGTGTGACAGCAGCAAGCACAGGTACATTGTACAAGACATGCCATCCTGGTTTGATGACCTGCCCCAGGCGCTCAGATGGTGGGATGTAGCCCAACACCACATCCTGCATCATATGAAGGGTATGCCAAGATCACCTGCCAAGGATGCCAACTCCTCACCTCAGGAAGACGTTTGGGACGATCCATTCGATATTCTCCGCCGCTGGCATAACAGTTTTACGCCGCTTCTACAGTCTGCGAAAGAAAGTCGGCAGGAAAACCCCAGCCAATATCTAAGTGCCTGCGTGCTCAAAGCTCTCCATCTCGACGCTATAACAAACTTGCACAAACGGCACCGTCCTATCGATATCCTTCCAGACGCCAGGTTGGTTTACCTGGACATCATCCAAACCACCCGGGATCTTGCGCAGAGATGGAAATGGAAGTCTACGAAATCCATGTCGATGGAAAACGCCATCATTCGGCCGCTCGTTTTTGTGCTGTCGCACTGTCACGACAAAGACGTGCGCCATGAGGTGCGGAATGTCCTGGGGAATCTGCATCAAAGTTGCCATATGGCTGGAATACTTGTAGCCGCGCTATCACAAGGAGAAGGGCAGTGGATGTCGGAGAAGCTCAAAAACATTGAGCGGTCATTTGGATGGGACCTCACTGCCTGCGGTTGTAATTCTGGTGTAGTACGCGAGCGTATAAAGAGTTGCCCAAGTAGGTAGCTACTTCATAAACACTCAATTCGATATTCGATCTCGATCCTTAAGTGCGCCGGGGGATCCTCTTAATCGAGCAGCCTCACACTCCTTGGCCGAAATCTTGTCGCAACCTCGCACATTCTCTGCCGGGGATAATCGGTCCTAGTCGTAGTGGCCATGAGCTTCGGCATGACCGTTTATTCTAGCTCCCATTACGCCACCACGAGATCTTCCCGAGAGGAATTGAAGCGCGGCGTTATCCGAAGCCGAAATCCGTGGTGGTGTTGACAACCAAGCCTACCAAGTTGAATGACGCCTCAAACATTCCCATGGCTCCGGTGGCTCACAAATCAAACGTCATATTCCTTGAGCTGACGGGATGTGGCGTTTATCTTCCCCTTTTTCAGCTTTGCAGCGGTCTCGACCCTCTCAACATTTGGTAACGCCTCGAACTCTATAGCCAGAGTGACAATCAACAGGAATGAGAAATTTGAGCTCTAAGTTTCTCGTTCCTTGTCCAGGCTATACATTTATTCTTGAGTCCTCCCTTCAGAGAACCCCTCCGAAACGACACATCCCATCGCCACTTTGCACAACCGGTTCCGTGGTAGCAGTGAGCCAGCTACTAAAAATACAGCCAATCAATGATGCACGCTCTATTGCCTTGCCAGTGTCTGTCCGCCTCATAATGAACAAAACCGGAGTACCGGGAATTTCCGTTACTGGGAAGCATCCAGGGTTATTCTCACATACCAGTGGTCGAAGCAGGGACGTTTTTTACACCTCGATTTTCCTGCCTCTGTTCGTGATTCCAATAGTTCTTTTACGCCTTTGGACGAGCAAAAGGGTTCTCAACACATGGAACACAGACGATAGTAAGTGTGGTCCAGAAATGACAGGGTCTTGGTTAACCAACTGTAGCTCTAGTGGTTCTCGCCACGGTATATTGGGACTTGAAACCATCTATATGAAATATCTATCTAAAGCTCTACGGTAGATCAGTGCTACAATTTCGTCCATAGACGGCTGCGTCGGTGGGTTCCCATACCAATTACCCTTGCATTTCCTGGTAGCACTAAACGCAGATGTGGCATATCCAGCTGCGCGCCTTGGAATTGGAGACCACATCACCAACGTCAGTCCAGAAGGAGTAAAATTAATATTTGGCGTCAGTTGTCCCATCTCAAAGACATACCACCAGGCTAACATGTTCGTTGTTTTGGGGCCACAGGTTCTCGAGTGGTGCGGCCTCCCGGTGTATAATGTGACCATCGTTCTCACCAAAGCTTCAGTCTTGACTTTTTATCTACGATTCACGGTCGACGTCTGCTTCAGAACATGCACATATGCCCTTATCCTGATTGTCGTATGCAACTCTCTGGTCAACGTCATCGGATCGCTCATTCTCAACTGTGAGGGCTACATGGAGGAAAATTGCAAACGGTTCTTTATCATACAGTTGGTGTACTCTACGTTGAATGTCGCAACTGACGCTACTATCCTGACTCTCCCATTCTGGCTGTTGCGTCCTCTGAAGATACCTCCTGGTCGAAAGATTGGAATTGCACTTGTGTTGATGGCGGGAGGTTTGTAAGTTGCACCTTTTTGACCAGTACGGAATCTTGAATAACTGGTATTTCAGTGTCTTGTTCGTAACCATCCTCCGGTTGGTTTCAACAGCACAGGTTGATGATTCGGTGGATCCAACATTCGCACTGGGGCACAGTATTAAGTGGAGGTATGGTATTAGCATTCAAAGTTTCAACCTGAAGAGTCCCTAATCAGTCATAGCCTTGTGGAATCATGGGGAGGAATCTTATGCGCTTGCTTGCCATGCATCGCGCCATTCTTTCGCCGCTATTTTCCAACCTTCTCACTCTGGGGCGTATTTAGGGAAAACAATGACGGGTTGATGAGACGACTACCTACGATTCAGTTTTCAGTTCTATCCAGTACCAAATAGTAAGAGTTCGTGTAGGCATGCGGTTGGCTCAGCGCAACAATCAAGGCCATTTTAAGTCCGTGCCAACAACATACAACACACGGGCTATCCGATAAAAGTTTTGCGCTACTAAGACTATATAGCGTACATAATCCTCTGTCAAAACACTAATGTTGCTTAAAGATTTGACCCATGGATTCAGAAAGACCGGATCTACCAGCAGAAAGCCTCTGAAAAAGCCTTGGGCCCAGTTGCGTAGCATCAGTGTAAACAACATAGTCCTTCTCATCAACAACCTCATCCCAGTGCTCACGAACTGTTTCTGCATTCCATTCATGCTCGGATGGGCTCAGATAGCCCTTGGTCTCGGCAAGAAATAAGCGAGTTACCAGTCGTCCAGCTGTTGCAAAGCCTTCTCCGGTGACCTTATTATCCTGATGAACTAGCCACAGCAGCGCAGGTGGCTGTTCCTTAGTGGGCATGTATCGGTCCATTAGATCCAGGATTTGCTTATCCTCGATGGCTTTGTTCGAGCCGGGGGTGGCAGCCGACGGCGCGATCGAGTTGACAAGAATGTTGTGGTCTTTTCCTTCGATTGCGAGTGTCTTGGTCAGACCGAACAGTGCAAGTTTAGCGGACCCGTAGACAGATTGTAGTGCAGTGCCAACCATGGTCTCCGAGGTGATCATGATGACACGGCCATACTTTTGCTTCTTCATATGCGGCCATGCAGCTTGCGTCATGTTCCATGACCCTCCAACGTGTACACCAAACAGTTCCCACAGTCGAGACGTGGGTGTGCTGTCGAACTCGCTCGCTATTGCATACCCAGCGTTGTTCACGAGGATGTCGACACGCCCGAATGCCTCAACAGCGGCTTGAACGATAGCATCGGCAACGGACTGCTCAGCAACGCTCCCCACATGAGCGATAGCTTTTCCTCCTGCTTTTATGATGTCGTTAACAGTAATTTGAGCTGTCTCGACAGTAGTGCTGTTGATCACCACTGAAGCTCCGAGGCGGGCGAGCTCGAGAGCATATTCGCGGCCGAGGCCACGTCCAGAGCCAGTCACAATAGCTACTCGACCATCAAAACGGAGGCCGCTCGACATGTTGATCTAGATGATTGATGATGACAAGAATGATTGATGTAGGGATATTGCAACGTGATATTCTTAGCGGATGTTGAAACCAGCTGAAATCTTTGTATGGTTGAGATGAGGCATAGCCAAGTATCTCGAACTGCTTTATATACTAAGAAAACTACTTTCTCCGCCCGTGTGGACTCCGCTAGGACTCCGCCAATACACCAATTGGTTTCCGATAACCTTGACGGGCATGTTACTATCTCTTCAAAGCAGAACAGACCGCTACTCAGCGGCCCAACACGCTACTTCTGGAAGTGGGATTGCATCTTACGAGCCAAGTCACGTTGTCTCAAACCCACTCTCACAGGGCCGTGCCTTCACCCCTGAACAGGTACTGGCCAATCATTTGGGTCATTTGTCAGAGGCTATATGGTATAGTCTGACGTTGGCTGGAGTTCGTCAACATATCCCCTCTGCTCGAGCCCCGCGCGGATGTTGTGCTGCGCGGGAAACGTGGCCCACGACAGGCCAATAAAAATGTAAAGAAATCCCTGTCTTCGTCTCGGTTTCGGTTTCCAGTGCGAGATGCGTGTGACAGCTGCCCTAATAGGTAGTAAAGTCGGCGGCCCAATCTTTACCGACCCCCGCTACTATGGGCTTTGGATATCCGAGTCAGGCTTGTGCCATCGCGGACTTGCGGACTTGCGGACCTTGTGTTCATTGGAGTCCGCTGGTGCAATTCAGAGCTCAGTGGCATCATGGCCTTTACAATTCCCGGGTCGTTCAACTCTTACTGAACACCCACCTAATCATCCCGAGATCTTTCCGTTATACAGTCTTTGGCCAAAATGGTTCAAGTCACCGTAGCTGGTGGTGCTTCCTGTCATACATCCAAGCTTCTCCCGGGCGTATGCAGTCACTAAAGTTTTACAGCAATTGCCCGTGTGGTGATAGACGCGATCCTGGCGAAACAGAAGCACCAAGTCACCTCGCTTACAAGCCGTGTTAGTATTCTGCCCTAACAACGCGTTTTCCATTTCCCCCTGACGAAGTGTAGAAAGTAGACGCCATGGATGCCGATGGAATTCACTGGCTCCATGTTGACTACGACGATAAATCCGGCCTTGTTGATAAATTACGAGGCACCGACGTGTTGTTGTGCTTCTTCTCTGCTCAAGATGTTTCTACTGTCAGCCAGAGAGAGAAGAACCTCATTGATGCCGCTATACTGGCAGGCGTGCGCCGGTTTGCTCCCGCCGAGTACGCTGGGTATGCATTGAGACGAGCGTGGTACTGTTATTGACCGCGTATTGACATGCTACAGCCGCAACTACAACGGAATGGCCAGGTTCGAGTTCAAAGATGAGATAAGAGAGTATCTCGAAGAAATCAACAGACAAAAGAAGGTACAGTGATCATCGCTTCACATATGCAATCCAAGAGAGCCCACAAATTAACTCGTCAAGGTGCTCGAGTACTCTCTCTTTCAGATCGGCCTCTTCACCAATGAGTTTGCCCACCCGCACACGACGGCAAAGCACTTCGAATCACTCCGTTTATATGTCGACTTTGAAGCTCGCCGAGCAATCCGGGCAGGCAATGGAGAATATACACTCACGTTGACGACGGTTGAAGATCTTGCAGCCGTCATGGCTGAGGCCGTGGACTTTCCCGAGGAATGGCCCCGCATCGGAGGCATTTGTGGCTCAAGAATCACGGTTAATGAACTGATTGGGCTTGGCGAAAGTCTGAGAGGTAAAAATTGCGGTGGTATAACGACTCACCTTGGCTGCTCACGGCTAATTTTCAATCAGGGCCCTTCACAGTAGAGTCTGTAGACGAAGACGATATATACGCCGGCGAATTGCCCGTGGCTTGGTATCCGATTGTCGAGCACGCCGGAGTCCCTGGAAATCTCAGGGAAGAGTTATCAAAGCTAGCCAGCCTCAATTTCATCAAGGGCACCATCAACGGATCATGGAATGTCTCGGATGAGTGGAACAAGCTTCTTCCACGCCTCAACTTCACAGATGCCAGGACTTACCTGACACAGGTTTGGGAAGGTAGAGATTAAAAATATGTAGATATATGTGTATTTGGGGGAGGGTAGTGTAAAGTGAGAATTCTTGTTAGATGATAACCGGTGGTTAGCTTGCCAGCTTATGTACATCAACGGACCTGGAATTGCCTACTCTTGAGACAGGACATGCACTCTTTGACATGGCGCCAAACAACGAACACTTGAGACATATCCAGAACATCCGGCATACCGTATAGAAAGACCCTAGTCGCGGATAGCTTCGAGTGATCCGCTGGAAATTGCGGAGATTGCGTCACGGATGGTGGCTATTTAGGTTTAAGCTTGTGCCGACCACGGAGTTAAACCACCGCATGTTACATCCGCTCTTGACGAGTGCGGGTTTTTTATATCCATGAGCACGTTTCGGAGAGTGTTGTAGTCCGACGCTCCGGACGCTTCCAATGGCAAGGAACAGTCACTGAACCAATAAACGAATTTAGAGAGGTATTATTTCAGTAAATTGCAGTATCTGCTAGTGTGTCTATCTAATACAAATAGAGTAAGCGTCTTTCTCTGTATCCAGCTTTCGCGTTGCGCCTTGGAACGCCCAAGGTCCAAAAACTGTTTCTTGGTGTTGAGATATCCAATGGTGATTCATTGCCGCTTTTGTGCTCCGAAAAGCCAATGCTAACCACTTCTACAATCACCATCAGCACTTGGAGCTCGTTCCATACTCTGAAAGAAAGGACAATAGGTCTGCAGCACTGCTCTGAGCATGAGCTGCCCGTGACGAACACGGCCCACGCGCCATCCTCCTTACTCATCGCCTCGTCAATAGCACAGCTAATTCTCTGAGGGTCTTCCAAGTCGATCGAGTTCATGCCAGCCACCAGCTTCGCGACGTTGAGGACATTTCCTATATCTCGTCCTTAGCTGCGGCTTCTGCGCGATCAGCCTCTTCATCTCCGGCGGCATCTTGAGGGTATGCCGCGTTGCCCATCTGCAAGTCATCCACCAGACTCGTGGTCTCCCGATGAAGCTTGCTTAGGCCTGAGGCCGCGTACAATCTGGCGGCTCATTGTTGCAATTTCCTGATGCTTCCCACTTCTTGCCTTCGACTTCTCGTTCACGGTGGAGAATAGGATCATGAATCAGTTCTCTGCGAAGAGAGCCAGCGCCGCCGCCTTTCGGGCCAGGGGTTCCTCTTTCCACACGGGGAAACGAACGACCAGGATAAAGACATTGACTTTCTCCTCATGGCTAGTTTCGTTGGAAAAACAGAGCAGGGCCTGTGGAGCTGCTGTCCGCAGAAGTGTGACAACACCTGAAGTTCCTTAGGAGATTTTGGTCATTTCCCAGTTCCTCTTGTTCTTTGCTTCACGGCCAGGCGTGCGGTCTAGAAACTCAAAGGCAGCGTCGGCACGCAATTCATCGGTGCGCCCTTGTGAGTGTCGAGTTCTTTGACAGGGCAGTCTTGATCACAACATCCCCGCCATGTGTGCCTGACATATACCCCAGTCCTTGAGAGTTGGGACCAGCTCCTGGTGGGACAAAAGCACCCAGATCCGGGCCTCTCCCGAATGAACCCTCTGATGAACCTGAGTAACAGAAGAGGCACATAGGTCAATGTTGCGATCAACCGAGTCGCCAGGGAGTAGTCCGATAGACTCCCATGAAGCGGCTCGTATTAGAGTTCTGGCGTTCGGTGAGGGAGGGTATATATAGGAGATGTATA
Source organism: Fusarium decemcellulare (assembly GCA_013266205.1). Classification (NCBI taxonomy): domain Eukaryota; kingdom Fungi; phylum Ascomycota; class Sordariomycetes; order Hypocreales; family Nectriaceae; genus Fusarium; species Fusarium decemcellulare. The sequence continues at coordinate 21,366 of JAAGWO010000121.1, forward strand.
TATAAGAGTTGCCCACTATCCGGTCTTGTCACGGACAGCAGAAGATGGAGGGCCTACTGGAGATTGCCAGGCACCAGCTGTGTTTCTGAAAGGAAGGCGCTTGGGCTTCCTTTTGGTATTGCCCAGGCCTCTCTTGTGCTCGCTTTGTTGTCCGGGGCCTTGGAGAAAGGGCACGCTAAGCTCTAGCAGTCTAGAAAGCAGAATTAGACAAGTCAACCTCTAAAAGACGACAAGACACCAACCATTGAGTTCGCGGTAAAACGCCATCGCAAGACCCGTCCAATCTCGGCCAGATGTATTCCGAAAGTGATTCGTCAGATGAAAGACGTGGCACGCCACGGCCAGCACTCATAAGCCAAGGACAAGGAGGAGCATTTTCTTGTCGAAAAGTTCTGGCGCCTGTTGGCCACGTTCAAAGAATCAAGAGAAGACGAGAGGCGTAAGACCAGAGACTCTCATGCTTAGACAAAGATGATATATATAAACAAACGAGTTGTTAATCATTGCTGGAGGATGTAGATGGGCGAGCCGGCTAATTTATCTCTAAGATTTCTCACCAGAACCCAAGGCAGTCGTCAACTTCGTCGTCGTCATCAATCGGAAACTTGTTGAGCTCCGAAAAATGTCGGAGATGTTATGGGGAGCTTAGAAGCTGGCTCCCGTCTGACGCTACGTGATACCGCCCGAACCCGTGCCTGTTCCGGACCGCGGCACGGGAGACGGCGTCGTGTGAGTGGGGACCGGTGCCGTGTTTGCTGCAGGCCGCCGAGGGGGGTGACCCGACAAGTCCACGATTGCTATTGCGTCGTCTTACGTGTTAGATTCGTTGGGACGGTGCATGCATAGTAGAGACAGCGAGTGGCTAAGCCTAAGCTGAGTTATTGAGTTGAGTGAAGTTGCCAGTCAACGCGTTCGTCTTGGTGGCCTTGAGAGTAGATGGAACGAGCCCTCCAGGAAGAGCCATCTGCTCGAGGGAAGTCTTGCAGATGACACACATATTACCCTGCCACATTTGTCGCGACGGGAGGGTGGAACTAGGAGGCTTTTCACAACCGTCTACGTTTCCGAAGCGACTAAGTTTCTCCTACCTCTTCAATTTAATTACTCTTGGAAACTCGCTTATCAACAAGATTCATTGGGCGCTTTACCAAACGGTCTTGACATCCCCCCTGCAGTGACGCGGGTATTGAGCGGATTCTACGTGTCAAGATTGTCGCGCGCCGCCGTTGGCTGCCTAAAAAGGGTGAATAGTGTATAATGCATGCTACAACAAGTTACCTGCCTATTTTGACGCTTTTGATCCCGGCGCAATCTACTTGGAGGCAAAAGTTGCTGCTTGCCTTGCAACTTGATCCCAACACAGCCGATCATTGGTTAGACTTCGCCACATCATCTCGGAACTTCGTCTCAATAGAAACATCTCCCCTTTTGTGCAACGGAAGATGGTAGAAGAATGGGCGTGTCCAATCCGTCATGATCTGCGTTGGGCAGCCCTTCGCTCTCTGTTGATCAGTCTAGCGGGCCTCGTGCGTTGTGATAACGAGTAGGAAGAAGGCACGTTAAGCTAGTTGTTTAATGTTGCGGATTTCGTCAGTATACTACTCCTATATGATACACCAGTGACTTGTTGTATGGGTTATTTGGTGTCAATGGGTCGTTGGGGTGGAACCAGGTGTCTGGGTGGGTGAGTGCCACCACTCATCAGCACAAAATTGACATCTTGAAATCCGCTCTTGCCAATCGATGGACAGATGAAGCGGCTGGGGTTGACGTAAGTCAGTCTTTGCAAGTCACGCTGAATTACGGCGGCAGACAATAACACCTCGTTGAGAGCCAGGGTAGAGAGAGATGCGCATCAAGTCTGCCCGCCAGTACTATGTAAGGCCTCCTTTCTCAGGTAGGCTGACGAAAAAGTGTCTACGGCAAAGCAATCAACGCGCCATAGTCAAGCCTTGTCTCACATCGTCTGTTTGGCCCCGGCTCTGAAATCCTGTAGGACGCGTTGGCAATTGCGCGACGGTCAAACAGGGGACGCGGCAATTGACAGGTTCCATCCGCGTCTGTCTAGGATGGTACCCAGACGGAAAGTTTCTCACAGTCATGACGGGAGCTGGGTACAAGCAATGCGAATACGAAAACGAGATGCAGGGGTGCATGTTTGCTTTTGGTTGTGCATGCATTGCAAAGAAGAAAGAAGAAGGAGAAGAGGTTGGGGGGAGGAGGCTGGGAGAGGGCGCACCCACTTGTGCAAGTTGCACATTCACACAACATTCACGACGAGTTGTGCAGATACATGTGGTTTGTGAATAAACTTATGCATGTTGTTCATGTTCTATGTATACCATGCATGAGAAAAAGATATGCGCACATGTGCAAACACAAGCTCTCGCCTTGAGAGTTGAGTCTTTGGATTGACTGTGCAATGAGGGTGCATTTGGTCGCGCCAGTCTCCCACTACCATGTCTCGTCAGTCTCTCCCAAGAACCGAATTGGCACGGCACAACTGTCAATGCTTGCCTCTTGATGATGTCGCCAACTTTGGCTTGGGCCTCCTCCAAATGCGGACTCGACGGCGGGAGAAAGTGAGCCTCCCACATGCCGCTGTGCACTGCTGCCCTTCACAAGGTTCCCTCGAGTGGCTGGTGATTCGGCGCGTGTGGTGGCTACGTTGGGAGTACATGCGCCCCGTCCCCTGTAATGTACTTCGCACCGCGTGCCGTGTCTCAACACCGAGGGTACCACACCCTCCCGCGTTTAATCTCGCGGTAACCGCGCAGTGACATCGCTAATTTCAACATACCGCATGTGTTCCGCAGGGCTTGCCTGAACAGCGTGTAATTGTAAGCTTGTCCTTGCTGGGGAGGAGGCACGTCAGCTCCCAGGACGTAGGTCACTCAAGGTGTCGAGGTTCATTCGTGATCAAGTCCCTGGGTGCTTGCGTGGTGGCTCCTTATCTTATCTAATGACTGTTGGCTTCTGATGCCCGGGATTGCGGGGGCTCGATTTGACGCGAAACCTACGCGAAGCGCGCATCTGAGGAAATCAGGAGGACAAGCCGTCCAATCTCCGAATAATATGGAGGCTGGAGTCCAGGGGAAGACCCTGCCTTAGGCCGGCAGGCTGCTGGAGCCTAAAGTGAATGTCTATTTGTCGTGAGTTTGGCAATGCAGCAGGCAAATGTAGAAGCAAGAGTAAAACACCTCCTAGTGACAAACCAACGGCAGTCACTCCAGCTCAAAATGCAAATTAGGCTACCCGTCACAGAGCGAGAGGCATACTGCTGCCGTGGGCAAACACCACGACCAACCTGGAGGTAGGTCGAAGGCAGCCACGTCTACCCTAGACCAACTTGAAGTTGTGACAATTATGAGCATTGGCAGTCAATTTACCATCTTCTCCTGTCCCGGTTATGAAGGAATAGTAAGTTTGACCATGATTTGGAGTTTTATGTGACTTGATGGTGAAGTTTCTTGTGGAAAGTGATGATCAGTTCTTTGGCATATTGATGAGATTGGATGCCAATTGTGAACGTGACGCTCACCATTAGTATGTATGGGTGGGTGAGTTCGACATCTGCCAGCTTCAACGTACTGCGCCTCCTTATGTTACTGATCAATACTCAAGGAAAATTTCTACAATGTTTGGAAATGCCTGTTGCCATTTTGGCCAGTTTCGATTGTGATCCAACATTGTATGTAGCTGATATGCTGAGCTTGACGGCTTGTTCCGAGCTTGACTCTGTCTTTGCGTCCCACGCTTCATCTCGGCGTCATTCGCTAAGACGTAGCGCCTCGGATCTTCAGCCAATGACCACAATTCCTGCCCAATTCTGCCACTCTCACCGCCCCTAGATCCTCTATAAAAGTCTGGCCTACCCGCCAAAGCTACGCTTCTCTTTTCTTCTTTTCTCCTTAGCTCTCTTTGCCTTTTGGCTTAGATCAAGTGTAGTATCTGTTCTTTTCAGTTTAATCTCTGAAAGGTCTCTAAGGAGACCAATCGTGATTATTCCTATTTTTGGCAGTCGGGCGGTTTCCTCTGTGCTTGCACATGATCCCGCCCACAGTGTCCCTGGTATTACACTGCCTCCAGGTGACGCGAACTACTCGAGCTCAGTTTTTCATTGCTGTCGCAGGCTTGCCTGTGAAGTGAAGAAGGACTTTACATACTTGATCCGGTGCTGTTGACCTTGTCCAAGGACCACGCATGGCGATGTAGAAGGGTGCCTAGTTGTGGCGCTCTGGTTGTTGCTGACTTCGAAGAAGCTTGACGCGGCGACCGGCCCTTGTTGAGCTGCAGAGCAGGCAGCCATAGTAAAGACATTGGATGTCCCATCTGCTGCGACGTATCAGTGCTAAAGTTAAGGCCAATGCCGCACACGCACACCACCTGAGGGCGGGGCCAAATTCTTGCCAACTTTTTTCCCCATGATGAAGGTGACATCAACTTTGAACGCGGCCATTATGGGTCAAGTTAGCCGACGCCTGGAGATGTGATCTCACACTGCAAGAATACAACACGCTATAAATAAACGATACTGCGATAGGAGTTGCCGCAACGCAAGTCATTCTCACAACGATGATCCAGGCTTGATGGGGTGGTGGGCACGGAAATTTATCGACGCATATTTAGGAAGATTCGGATACTTGTTCAATTCACCGCTTTCTTGTGATTGGCATCCTGCTCCCATGAACATAGCCCTTTCCAGCTAGCGCCTCGTTGTCGCTCAGTATAAAATAAACATGTTCCGCCAAGCCGATAGGTGGTGCAACGTGTCTGACTTCTATCGACATTAACAATGACTCTTGGGGTTTGGCTCTCATGGGGTTCGCTTTTCATCGTGACGGGAGTCCTCGCCTCCCCGTACAAAGATGGATATCGGCCTCATCATGATCAGGTTGCCTGGGGACCGTGTATCAAGGAATTGGCAGCGCCCAACCTCGTTTGTGCTAATCTCTCTGTCCCACTTGACTGGGACGACCCCGAGGGAGAGAAGATCACACTCGGCATGGCTAAACTTCCCGCTCAAGACAACGACAGTCGTATTGGCAACCTTTTCATTAACCCTGGCGGCCCGGGACTTTCGGCTGCCCAGTCGGTTGCATCCATTGCACTGGGAAAGATTGGTTACGTTGGGAAAGAGATTAGGGAGAAATTTGACATCATTGGTCTCGATCCTCGAGGTGTTGGCATCAGTACTCGTGTTCTGTGTGACATACAGGCTTGGAATCAACGCGTATCTCTGTTCCCGACCGATGCGCAGTCGTACGAGCAAATGGTAGCGTTTTATCGAAACATCAGTATAGGCTGCCGCAACATGACTGGCCGCCTCATGGACCATCTTGATACGATACACGTGGTCAAAGACTTGGAAGCAGTTCGCAGGGCTCTGGGAAATGAGAGGATGAATTTTCTGGGACTGTCATATGGAACCCTGATTGGTACGCAATACGCGTACTACTATCCTCATGCCATCCGGTCTATGGTGCTCGACGGAAATCTGGAGCACTATCAAGACGGAACTTCCATGCTTTTGAGCGAGGCAACTTCATACGAGGCTACTCTGAAACGCTTCTTTGTCTGGTGCGAGTCGAACAAGGGATCTTGCGTACTGGCCGGGCAAGATCCTGAAAACGTGTTCAAAAAACTTCTCCTTCAGGCCGCCCAGCAGCCCATTCTTGCACCGAGTTGTACATCAGCCTGTCGGTCTAGCGTGAATGCGGAGGAACTTCGTTTCGGAAAACAACCGCTGCTGTTTAACACTTCTGCGTGGCCGCAGTTGGCCTCTGCCCTTTTGAGTGAGTGGATTTCCATAACTCGGGTCAAAAAGTTGACCTGATGGTTTTTAGATGCTACTCAGGGCGATGCAAGTGCGCTGTCAACGCCGCTCGCCACAGGCGACCCTTTCACGGACTCTGCGTTATTCACTTTCCTTGCAACGGCATGCTGCGACTTTTCCCAGGAGCCACGGTCTTTTCACGCCGTTCGACAGAAGCAGATGCTGACCAGTGTCTTTGCGCCATTGACGGCCGGTGCATCTGCCTCCTACATGATTCAGACAACCTGCATTGGCTGGCAGCACAGCGTCAGCAATCCACCAAAGGCCGTCAAGATCAGGGGCGTGCCAAAGATTCTTGTGGTAAATGCATTGTACGATCCTTCGACGTCATACACCTGGGCATTAGGCGTAGCGGAACAGTTTGGGAATTCTGCAGTTCTGCTAACGAGAAACGGTTCCGGTCATACTTCGTACCATTATACTGGAGGGGAGACGTCGAGGGCCATTGATAAGTATCTATCAAGCCTTGCGGTCCCGGATTTGGGCACGATTCTGAACTCTTAGCTTACGAGAAATGTTATTAAAGTTGCTAGAGCGACGTCAAGTGAACAGACTACGAGGTTATCAACAAATAGATAACGGTGCAGGGCGTATGGTATCATAGAATAACAGACCCAATGTTTAAATCTGGTTACATGTATCTTTCGTAGCACTTTGCCGCATCCAACACCGTCTTCTCAAAGGGTATCCAATCTTGCCCCGTTGCCTTGGCCGCCTTGCGTGCGTCAATCTTTCTCGCATCAGGAGGCTCAGCGTAACCCTCGAGGTATCCCTTGCCCGGCTCACCTACTCCAATAATAGGCTTTCTGTCAGGATAAGCTCTTAGCAAAATATCACGGTAGGCCTGGATATTGGCAAAGTTTCCATTTCCACCCCCGAGATACCGTTGTCCGTCAGCAACTTTGTTGTTCTCGGCCGCAAATACAACCAACCTCGCGACATCGCGCACGTCGACATGTGTCCCATTTCCGGGGCCGACTGACGGCACTTCCTGTCCCATAATGACGCGATACGCGATGATGGCAGTATCGCTCAGCTTCTCCGGGTCCTCGGGCATGATCAATGGTGGCCCAGCGACCCAGGCCGGGTTTATCGCCGTCATGCTGAAGTTGATCTTGGCTGCATTCTTGGCGCGGAAATCCCAGAATGCGCGTTCGGCCTTGACTTTGCTTGCAGCATAGATTTGGTGACCTGTCGCTTCGGCGCCCGCTTCCGCAAGTGTTTCCTCAGCTTCATCGTTCCAGTCCTCTTCCGTGACAGCTCGGCCTTGGTACTTGGGCCCTCGTCCCCTCACGGCCACGATAGAAGACATGTACACAAAAGCCTTGAGGCCGGGTTCATTGATGGCGGAATTTAAAATGCCGAGTGTTCCTTGTACGGCGGATCTAATGACGTATTCGACATCCGTGTTTGTAAAGTCAACTGGGGTGGCAAGGTGAGCCACTGCAGTTACACCCTTTATCACATCATCAAAGGCTCCAGGGGCTGTGATATCTGGGACCAGGGTGGTAGTGAGACTTCCTGAAGAGGCGTATGTGGGCAGCACGGAGAGTAGGCTGGAGGCTGACGTTTGGCTTCGAACGACAGCGCGGACTGAGTAGTTGGCCGAGAGGAAGGCCTCGACAGTTCGAGCACCGATGAAGCCGTTTGCGCCCGTCACAAGGGCGAGACCCTTTGTTGACGACATTGATCCTCGGTGATGGTTTCGTGGAAGGGTAAGATTCTTGATCAAGGATGGTGATGGCCACGAGGTCTGTTAGATGCACTGGATCGTGTTCAAGTGAATTAATATGAATAGCCAATCGAGAACATTTGTTCCCAGGTTTTGTTTTATACTTTTGACTTGTCATTTGAGGTCTTTCACGCGAACTCGGCGTTAGTCAGTATTAATAATCACATACCTTCTGGGTTTAGCATTATCTATCTCCGTCGCCTCCACCATGGAGTTTAGTGCTTATGACGCCCGCGAGGGAGAGTGACGATCGCGTCGCCCTTCGGAGATAAAGCTAAAAAGTCGGCTTAAAAGGTGTAGCGAGTGGGCTAATACATTGACTTTGCAATAAACTGTGTATGGATTTTTACAGTCTGCTTGGACTCACTTGCCTCCACAACTTTTCGATCTATCATGGATATCTCTGTCTCTATGTCTCCTGCATGCCTGGTTCTTGACAAAACCCGATCAACTCTATCTAGTAGAATAGTATCACTCCAAGAACTTTAAGTGTTACTTAGATCCAACATGTGTCATGCCGACAATACGGGCATTGATCATGAGCAAGAGAGAACGTTCATTTTGTCGCTACCTGTGTATTAGGTTGGCAGAGTTTTGCCCCGTTCTTTCGCCCGGCTCTCGAGTAGATCCAGTAAGAGATGTCCAGTCCAGGATGTATATGGTATCGAGCTTTCGCCGAGCCGAGGTAGAAGGTAAACGGGGCAGGAATACAGAGTTTGATCCTTCACTGCTTTATCTCATTATTCTCTTGACACTATGCCGCTTTAGCCATCCCACTCTTGTAAGATGACGTCATCTCAACCCGCTCTCTAACCCTTCTTTCGGAACTTGCTTGCTTTCATCTATGTTCCCCTCACTATCAGCGTCTTCGAATACAACTCAACTCAACTCACAACAATGTCTGATCTGGAACGTTCTCTGAACTCTTCGAGCGTGGCCGAGACCCTCGCCACCTACGAGAAATGGGCCGAGACCTACAACCATGACGTCGACAAAGAAGAATATATTGCCCCGGAACTCGCCAGCGAGTATTTGGTGAAGCACCTAGGCTCTCGCGGAGTTGAAAATGTCAAGATCCTAGATGCTGGATGTGGCACAGGCTTGGTCGGGCAACATCTTGCCAAGCGGGGTGCGAAACAACTCGACGGGATTGACCTCAGCCCGGGTATGCTCGAGGTCGCTCGGCGCACAGGTGTCTACCAATCCTTGAACATAGCGGATCTATCCGGACGCCTTGAAATACCCACCGAGTCCTACGATGCCGTTGTCTGCGTTGGCACCATGACTCAAGGCCACGTGGGACCTGAGGCATTTGATGAGCTCGTAAGAGTCGTCAAGCCAGGCGGCTTCATCATCTCAACCATTCGGGAAAGTGTTTGGCAGAAGAATGGTTACGATACGAAAGTGAAGGCTCTGGTCGAGGCTGGCAAGGTGAAGCTTGTGAGCGATAATCTGGAAATGCAGAGGATTGGAGCTAGCGTACGCGCCGTTTTTGTTGTTCTTGAAGCGCTCTGAGCTAGACATGTTGCGGAAGAATTGAGTATGTGTATACTAGTGAACACATTAATCGAGAAATACTATGGCTGTCACTGCTTATCGCTCTCAAAAAATGAAGCTCAGCTGATACGGATTCCGGAATCTGAATGGAACGCGAATTGCTGGCGCAGAGTGGGCCGACTGTATGCGAAACACCCTCACTTCGGCGGATTTAGCAGACAGGCCGTACGACAGCCAATCATAGGCCGCTAAACCCGCCGCTGTTGGTTGCCATGTAAAGCGCTGACATTGCACTTTTCCGAGATCGGGCCATCCGAGACACCTTATTTCACTCAGAAGAACCCGAGATCTGTCGAGTTGTCATCTGGCAACAGCTCATAATAGCAATTGACACCATGCCCAGTTTCGAGTTGGCGCACCCGTCCCGCAAGATCCTGCTTGTGGTGACGACGGGCGGATTCACCCATGCCAGTACGTTAGCCCCTCCGCTGCCCCGAAACTCCATATCAGGCCACTTCTAACCCTCGCCAGGTCCCGTATTCGAGATTGGAAAAATTCTGGCCGCAAGAGGCCACACCATTGAGTTTGCTACGCTCGAGGGCCAGGAAGGCTGGACCAAGGGCTATGAGTTCATCACCAAGGTCCACACCCTGGGCCCGGGCCCGACTCATGAGCAGATGAATGCCCACTACCTGCGCATGCGGACGTGGGACATCTCAAAGGGCATCTCGGGGACCATGCCGAGCAAGTATCTATGGGACTCGTTCTGGCCACAGACGTATCGGGGACTGAAGGCCCTCATGGACGACCCTGAGACAAGGCCGAGCATGATGATTGCCGACTTCTTTGTTGACGCCGTCAAGGATATTCACGTCGAGTATAATCTGCCAATCACTCAAGTCTGGCCTCAGATGCCCTTCTTGATGATGCCGTGCTCGTACATTCCTGGCCAACCGGGCTTCCAGCTCGAGGGAACACTTACCTCGGAGCATGCGAGCCTCTGGCATCGGATGAAGAACGAACTCGTCATCTTCTTTGACCTGCCCGTCATCGTGAAATGGATGAAGTGGACCAAGAAGATGCGCCTGGAGAATGGGGTTAAATATCCTCCTCACAAGATTCAGAAGCCCGACTACCTCATCTTTGTCAACTCTTTCCTTGGCCTGGAGATCCCGCGTGATCTACCTCCCACCTGCGCCCCGGTTGGACCCCTGATCAGTGACACTTATCCGCCGCTCAACGAGGAGTGCGACCAGTTCCTGACCAAGCACACCAAGGTCATCTATATCGCCCTCGGTACACACATTATCCTCACCAATGCCGACGCAGCCAAGATCATCAACGGTCTGCTGCTTCTTCTTGAAGGGGGATTATTGGACGGTGTTATTTGGTCTATTCCCAAGAGTGGCCGTCAAGATCTCGATGTCAACACGGCCTATAAAACCGGTAACAAGACGCTCCGTCTGGGGGATATTCTGGATGGAAAGAACCCTGACTGGCTGTGTTCCACCTTTGTCCCTCAACGTGCTATCCTCGACCACCCCTCGACAAAGCTCTACTATACACATGGTGGTGGTTCTAGCGCCAACGAGGGTCTCTTCCATGGGGTCCCCATGCTGTCGATGGGTGTTTTCATGGACCAAATCTCCAACACAGCTCGACTCGTCGACGGAGGCGTGGCTGAGCCGTTGAACAAGTTCCGCTTCACGTCCGAGGAGATCTACACGAAGGCAAAGAAGATTCTCCTTGATCAAGACGGCAGCTATAAGCGCAACAGTCTGCGGTTGATGCGCATCGCACATGTGGCTGCTCGACGGAAACACCATGCTGCAGACCTGGTCGAAGAGCTGATTTACGACACTGAGCTGAGGTTCAAGGATGGAAAGGAACTCAGGCCCATGCATTTGCAGACGGCGGATATGCGCATGCCAGTGTGGAAGGCCAAGAACTGGGACATGTGGGCTGTCAGTCTTCTGGGCATTGGAGCTGTCTTTGGAGGACTGGGGATTGGTGGACGAATGCTGTGGTTGCACCGGGGTTGGCTGACTGGATCGGTAAAGGCATTTGTGGGAAGCCAGGAGTGGTTTAGGAACCTGATCAAGTAGATTGCTACTTTAGATGCGTCTTGGCCTTGTAAAACAACGAGCTTGTTTAAAATATGATCATTCTTTCTGATATAGGTACACAAAAGAAGCAGAAATACCCTTTATGAACCATTCCACTGGATTATACACACCAACCGAACACTTGGTAGAGCTCTGTTGGTGGTAGGCTTCTGAGTAATTTGGGCTCAGGGTCACACATCCTTCTTCATCTCACTATAGCTCACTAGCCACCAGTTAGTAATTCGTGAAATACCCTCCAGCCAAAGACACGTACCTGGGAAACCCTCCTTTATTGCTGGCGGATGCGACATCCACCAATCCCACGCCTTGAGCGCCAGGTTTCGCCACCAACACTTCCACGGGGTGTCTCCAGCATTGAAAGTGAACCTTTGCGCAGTCATGCTCTGTCTAGCAGCTTCAAAGCCGTGTTTCAACATTTCTTTCTCGTAGACGGACAGCTGCACTTGGAGAAAGTCACCTTGCCCTTGCTTTGGTTCAGATTTGAGAGCTTTGGCAAGGGACATGGCGTCTATGATGGCGCTGCTAGCACCCTTGCCTAGGTATGGGGTCATACTGTTGGCTTGGTTAGCACTCCATGCCCTCTCGCTGTTATGTGAGTGAGAGATTCACCTATGGGCAGCGTCCCCCAAGAGAGTGACCCTTCCAGACTCCCACGGCTTAATCGGATCCTGTGTCTTGACATGCGACACAAACACTGAGCTGGGCACACTCAACGCAATCAAAGCCCGTAGAAGTGGATTCCAATTCCTGGCTCTGGCTAGGCATTCATCCTTCAACTCCTCGGGAGTCATCTCGTCGGGGTGTTTGCTCTGGTTTTCGAACTCGTTGGTGTAGCAGCCCAGCCCAAACATGAGAAATGAATCGGCTGGGTCAATTTTTTCCAAGTCATAGGGGCCATATGGTCTCTGGCGATCTTTGTAGTAGGCCACCACCATCGAACGCCTGGGTGTCATTGCCTAGCCGGATGTTAGCAATCGCATCCAGCTACAAGCGAATAGCGCGAACCTACCACGCATCCAGACTTCCAAGGGATCATGGCTTCGGTCTCGGGAGTAAATGGTGCTTTGAAGTAGACAACCGTAAGGCCACTGGCACTCCTTTGACTGTTCGGCAGCAACAGTTTCCGCACTTTTGAACCGGCTCCGTCGGCTCCGACCAGGACATCGCATTCAATCTCGTCCCCGTCCGCAAAGCGCACCTTGACGCCGCCCGACTCTCCGCCTAGTTGTTCATAAGATGAGAACTGTTTGCCGAATGTTACAAACTCTTCTGCGCCGTGCAACAGAGCCTCCCGCAACTTCCACCTTGATATAGAGCACATGTCTCTGGACTGTTGCACATCCAGGCGACAGATGAGCCCACATTTCTCATCCATAAAGGCCACGCGATTTCCCTGGGCTTGTGGAACGCCAATGGCGTCATCGATAAGAGTCGCTACAGACGCAGGAAGCTGGCTGCGCAATTCATTGAGGATAGAGGGAGGAACAAGGATGCGGAAACCGACCAACGAACTCGTGCCGCTGCCATCACGCGCACCGCGCTCGTAGACAGTCACACTGAAGCGAGAGTCTTGTCGAAGTATCTGGGCGAGTACGAGACCGCCTGGGCCGGCGCCAATGATGGCAACACGAATGGGTTTCTGGTCTGCCATGATGAGGTTTGAGCTGATGAAGCATCATGATAGCAGCCATCATTATTTTTTAGTCTTGATAACTGCATCACCAACTCAATGAGTACAGGATACATGATCGTTCCATTTCGGAGGAAAGAATGGGTATCAGCGCATTCTCGGCGGGTTTTGCTTACCATCAGTTGAAGGAGCCAACAGCCCTGTGGACCAGGACGGATTTCGGAGTTCGGCATGCCGTAGCCACGAACCCCTTCTCGCGACAAAAGACAATGCCTTGATCCTGCCATTGACTGCAACGGCAATAATGACACCGCCTTCAGAAACCCATCTGGCGCCAGCGACAGAGCGGTCGGTCCAGCTCAATAGTTCCAGCGTCAGTTCGCTGCGAATGGCCTTGGGCGTCCTTGGGTATGATCCCTGTCTCACCTTGACTGGTTCTGTGAGGCTTTTCTGATATGCGACAGCCTCTGGATATGCCTCTTTCTGTCTGCTCTAGAGACCACCATTGTTGCAACAGCATTGCGCACCATCTCCGATGATCTCGACGGTCTGACACAGTCCAACTGGGTGGTTGTGGCCTACCTTCTCACTTACAATGGTAAAACAGACACTAAAGACGCCAATGAAAGTGAGATACTGATTGTGGCAATTAACAGGATTCCTACTTCTGTTCTCCAAATTGACAGATGTCTTTGGCCAGAAGACACTACTCATCGTTGCTCAAGCCATCTTTTTAATATCTTCCTTGGCTTGCGGCGCAGCCCAGACGATGCGCCAGCTGTGAGTCCTCCATCTGTAGCTTATCCTCTTGCCTCCAATGCACATTTTTTGCTTACTATCGCGATGTCTATTAGAATCGTTTTCCGTGCCTTTCAAGGGCTTGGGGGCTCTGGCATCTACTCGACCGTCTTCATCATCATCGCCAAGATCGTCACGGTTGAGAAAGTAGGCATGTATACTGGGATTCTCAGCTCAGTATTTGCATTGGCTAGCCTCCTTGGGCCCATCCTTGGAGGTGCCATTGTTGACAACACAACCTGGCGATGGGTATTCTTTATCAAGTAAGCGGTGCCCTCATAGAAGAGGTTGATCAGAGTCAGAGGCATGTTGTACTAACACGGGCAGTGGCCCGGGAATCGCCATTTCTCTGGCATTTGTCATCCCTGCCATTCCTGGTGCAAACCACAGACTCTTCGGCAAGGACCAGATACAGCGTGTTGACGCCATTGGAGGTTTTCTTTCTTTGGCCTGGCCGATCCTGCTGGTATTTGCACTACAAGAAGCTGGCGATGGGTATGACTGGGATAGTAGCGTCATTATCGGGACGCTCGTCGGTAGCGTCGTTGGACTCGTTTCCTTCGTTGCGTATGAGGTGTGGGTTCAGCGACAATCGCACCCAGAGCCGATATTTCCCATTCGATTACTACGGAGTTTGAGCTTGTCACTCAACCTAATGTATGTCTTCATCGTCCTAGAGGTACCTCCATGAGGCAACCACACAGAACAGGGGCCAGCTGACACGCCACGAATAGAACCATGTTCGCTATGGGCGCATGCTTCTACGCAACCATTATACTTCTTCCCCAACGATTTCAGTCTGTCAACGGACTTTCAGCGCTGAGTGCTGGCCTCAATATGCTTGCATTTACGCTAGTATCACCAGTCTTTTCTATGGCATGCGGCGTAGCATTGTCCAAGAAACCTCCGGCCGCATACATCCTGTTGTTTACGGGGGCGGCTTTGACTACGGTAGGCATGGGCTTGTTAAGCAGTTTGCCAGATTCGGGGCCCATATCCAATCCAGTATATGGGTATGAAGTCATCCTTGGTGTGGGACTGGGCCTTATGATGCCGTCATTAATCTTCTTGCTGAAGGTTGAGTTTGACGATGAAAACTTGGGTTGGTCCTCTCGTCGATCTGCTATTTTACAATATTTCTGACAACATTAGCTGCTGTGATGGGCGCAAATAACACGGTTCGAACCCTTGGAGGCTGTGTTGCCTTGGCTGTCTGTTCAACTGTGCTGCACACGGACCTCAACAGACAACTGGCCACTTTCCTCACTCCCAAGCAAATCGCAGCTGTGCTCAGCTCTTCAGCGGCCATCGATGAACTCAGTGATTTGGAAGCACTGGAAGTAAGGAAAGTGTATGGTACAAGTTATGATACGCAATGCCGAGCTCTCTTGGCTTTTGCTGGACTGGGCGTTGTGGCAGCCTTGGGTTTGTGGTTGACAAGTGAAAAGTTGAGAACTAGGATGAGGGATGTGCGAGAAATACGGGAATAGAGTTCATGAGTAGAAGACAAAGATCTAATATGAAGGCGCGAAGATAGTCAATGTGATAGGGGTATGGTAGAAACTTTAGACTGAGATTCAGGATGAGAACAGCCGAGATGCTTGATCGAACTTCACTACTCCGTTTTAAAATACTATGAGCGGAGGGTTCTACATAATACAAAAAGTGTCATTCTAACAGTAACGAGGGGCTACAAATCAGGCCTTTTAAGAAATAGCTTGATATTCAAGAGCACATCGACTACTTGGTTACTACACAGCGGTCATGGCCTTATCAATTCCTCTCCTCAACGTCATTGCCATCTGCTGAACAACCCTAGTGGCTCTGGGCACCTCGTGCCTTCCTCCATGATCAAACTCAACTCTCCTCCTGGGATCACACATGTCCCTCAAGTTCAGGCTTTCCTTGACGGTGTGGTCCTTAGCCCCATAGATGTGCGCCGTGGGAATCCGAATGGTTAAGCCAGCCTCCCTTACTTTGTGGGCCACGAGCATGTTCCACTGTTCTTCAGGATGTGGCTCGTGGCCCGGTACATATGGACCCAGCCAAGGCTCCGTCAATGCGGCCATGCTATCTACAGTTGGCCGGTAGTCCAGATCGTCCTGCTCTAGCGCCTTGGTGACAAGCAGGGGGCTCCCACCACAGATGAACGCGGCAAATTTGAATAGGTTGGGCCCGAATGGGTTCTGTACCTGGTGATCAATGATGACAGCTGCAAGGAGGGCTGCACCTTGTGAGAAGCCCATGCAGGCGTCGAATGGTCCCTCAGTCGCGATGATGTCGAGCAGTTCGGCCTTGGCTTCTGTGAGAGTGCGACCGCCCAAGCCGGGAGAGTACCAAGTGTAGAAGGGACCGGCAAATATGTTCTTGATCTCTGATGCACCAAGTTAAGCATAACGGGGCATTGTGGGGTTGAGAAGGGGAGTTACCTTCCACTGGTTCTACGTCACAAAACCCATCATAGAACTCAAACGTGGCGTTGCTGCCGAGCGCATCACGAATTGGTCCTGGATCTTGTGTTAAACAATGTTCTGTTTAATGCGGAGTATTTAAAATTACCAGTTTGAATGTCAAGGACCTGATTGACAGATAGACTAGTCAGTAATGGACATACAGAAAATTCAGAATACGACGTACATCTGAGTTGGTGCCGGCACCATGCAAGCAAAGAAACTTCATCTTGACAAGTGGGTTTAACTGAGTTTGCTTTGACTGTAGGGCTGAAATCTGGAAGAGGCGAGTTCTAGTCGACGTGTGTTGCGTTGGAAGCCGTCAGGTAACCTCTCCGTCGCGTCTAGCCATGTGGTGTAAGCGCTTGTTCTTAGATGACGATTCCACTTCGCCATATCAGCCTTGCCACAATGATCAGGAATCTCGGCTGCCGTGTCATGGCGGGTTGATTCCCGCCGTTGAAACCCACCGAGCGAATAGGCGTTGCTGCTGGAACCCGCCGAGATGTGGCGTGAGTCGACCAACGGCTGCTACCTTGATCTGACCTGTATCACGGCGATAAGCTAGCTGTGGATCTAGACACGGGACGGGAGAATGTCAAACTGCTTCTTTTTACGGAATGTGGCTACGCCGGGAGGATTGTGCGATATGTGAACGCTACTCGGGAGTTGAAACGAAGCGCAGGAATCCGAACCTGGTTCACCATTCCTCCGCTTATCGCCTTACGACTTTTATCCACCGCTGCTTACGGTCTAGCTGTCTCGGCGGTCTTTACCGGAGTCCGTCTGGTTGTTGGGACTTGCCACCTTGTAGAGACATCGCGTTCTTGAGTGTGGTGCGTCTAGTAAAAATGTCATATACCAAAAACGCCCGGCTCGCTGTGAGAAGACAACTGCACTCCTCACTTCTCTCCCTTTTCTCCTAGCCTTTCTCCTAAGACATCTCATAAGTCCTGCCTTGACTTTTGTGCTAAGTCTTCCCCTAAGCCTCTCACCGTCGTCAAAATGCCGGCATATACCGAAGATATCATCAATAATGGCGAAACAATGCCAGAGCCTCTCGTTCAGGCTGTCTTGCAGCAGGACAAGTCCATGCCCATCGCCATTGTGGGCATGGCTTGTAGACTACCCGGCGAGGCCACCAACCCAGACAAACTATGGGAACTATGTGCCGAGAGGAAAGCCGCCTGGAGCGAGGTTCCCAAGGAGCGTATGAATATTGATTCTTTCTGGCATCCTGACGGCGAACGAGGAGGAAACGTATGATCTTTTGCCCTTGCCCCATTTTTAAGAGCTTTGATACTGATAAAGTAACTCTAGACAAACGCAAAGGGAGGACACTTCCTCAAGCAAGACGTTGCCGCTTTTGATGCATCGTTCTTCTCCATCCCTCCCACAGAAGCCAAGAGCATTGACCCTCAACAACGCATCCTTATGGAGACGGTGTATGAGGCCATGGAGAGTGGTGGAATGAGCATGGACGACATGGCCGGCTCCGACACGAGCTGCTACGTCGGAAGCTTCTCTCGAGACTACTACGAGATCATTGATCGAGATCCGGAAACAGCACCGCTGTACTCGGTGACAGGTAACGGGGCTGCTATTCTGTCCAACCGTATCAGCTACTTCTATGATCTCAAGGGCCCCAGTCTGACCCTGGACACGGCCTGTAGTAGCAGTCTGGTTGCTCTACACTTGGCCTGTCAAAGCTTGCGTTCAGGAGAGAGCCATCGTTCCATTGTCGGTGCCACTAATCTGATCCTCAACCCGGACATCATCACAGCCATGTCCAACATGCACTTCTTCAGCCCCGACTCGCGATGCTACAGTTTCGACGCTCGTGCCAACGGCTACTCTCGTGGTGAGGGTATTGCTTGTTTGATCCTGAAGCCCTTGGCTGATGCCATCCGCGACAATGATACCATTCGTGCTGTGATTCGAGGCACTGCCTGTAACCAGGATGGCAAGACCTCGGGTATCATGTTGCCTTCGCGAGAGGCTCAGGAGGAGCTTATCAAGACGGCGTACAAGGATTCTGGTTGTGATTTTGCTACCACGGCCTATTTTGAGGCTCACGGCACTGGAACACAAGCCGGCGACCCTCTTGAGTAAGTCCATTATACAGAAGTAGTGTCCAACTCCACTGACCAATGTTAGATCTGGAGCCATTGGTAACACCTTCGGCCCCCACCGCCCTGTGGATGAGAATGGCCAAAAGCTTCCACTTTATATCGGCAGTGTCAAGACAAATGTCGGCCACACTGAAGGTACGAGTGGTCTCGCCGGTGTGATCAAGGCTGTCTTGTCTCTTGAACGCGGCGCTATTGCTCCCAACGTGTACTTTGAGACGCCTAATCCGCAGATCGACCTTGAGGGCTGGAACTTGCGAGTCCCCACTAAGGCGATAGCCTGGCCTACCAAGGGGCAACGTCGAATTAGTGTCAACTCATTTGGTTTTGGTGGAACAAACGGACACGTCATTCTCGACGACGCCTTTCATTATCTGAAGGGGCGTGGTCTGAAGGGTGCTCACCGAACGGCTCCTAGGCCACTGCTGGACTTGCAAACTGGTATTGCCATGAGCAACGCGATTGCTCCCGTCTTGTCTAATGGCAACGGTGTTAATGGCCACGCAAACGGCTATACTAATGGGCATACCAATGGTCATACTAACGGCCTGACAAATGGCCATACTAATGGCTATACCAACGGCCACACCAACGGTCACTCTCCCTCCCCACAAAAGCGTCACCGCGTGTTCATCTGGTCTACTCATGAAGAGAACATTGCTGGAAAGAGTGCGGCCGTATATGCTGAGCATCTAGCCCATCGCAAGGAGGCAGACGAGGAAGCCTTCCTCGACAACCTCTCGTACACGCTCTGCAGCCGTCGTTCCATGCTGCCCTGGAAGTCGTTCCTGGTGGCTCACTCTCTGCCCGACTTGGCTGACAAGGTGGCCGCGACGCGCCAGAAGCCGGTGCGCGCTTCCATCAACCCGCTCAAGATCGCCTTTGTCTTTACAGGCCAGGGCGCGCAGTGGTTCGCCATGGGTCGAGAGTTGATCAAGACGTATCCCCTCTTCCAACAGCGGCTGGAATATGCCGACCGATTTGTGAAGAGCCTTGGAGCCGAATGGTCTCTCATTGGTTAGTTACATTGGACTGAGCTAGCTATGATCAGAAACTAACTGGCATAGATGAACTGAACAAGGACGAAGAGACATCTCGCATCAACGAGTCGCTCGTCAGTCAGACTGCTTGCACGGCCCTTCAGCTTGCTCTCGTCGACCTGCTGTCTAGCTGGGGTATTCGTCCCCAGAAAGTCATCGGCCACTCAAGTGGTGAGATCGCCGCTGCTTATGCTTCAGGTATCTTGCCCACGGAATCAGCCCTCAAGGCGGCCTACTTCCGCGGTCTGCACTCTTCTCGTGTGCAAGAAAAACTGCCGTCAGCTGATGGCGCCATGATGGCTGTTGGCCTTGCTGAGGAAGATGCCAACAAGTACATCGGTGCCCTTGCTCCGGAGCTCGGCAAGGCATCCGTCGCGTGTATCAACAGCCCGACCAATGTTACTGTCTCGGGTGATCGACCTGCCCTGGCCGCTCTTGGAGAGGCTCTACAGAAGGACGGCGTGTTTGCGCGGTTCCTCAAGGTCTCGACGGCATACCACTCTCACCACATGGAAGCTGTTGCTAGCGATTACGAGCACTCTCTGGCTGGCATGGAGGTCAACCCCCCTTCGGAAAGCATTGAGATGGTCTCGACGGTTACTGGCGAGCTCCTCAAGTCCTCTGACATCCTTGGCCCCAAGTACTGGAGAGAGAACATGGTGTCCCCCGTCCGCTTCAGCACTGGTCTGCAGGCTCTCTGTGCTCCTCGAGCCACTGCGAAACGTGCTCGTCGTCTCGCTGCTAGTCAGGCATCTGTAGATGTGTTGGTTGAACTCGGCCCCCACGCCGCCCTGGCCGGTCCTATTAAGCAGATCTTGGGCGTTCCTAGTCTGGAGAAGAGCGGAATCGTGTACAAGTCCGTGCTATCCAGAGGGCAGGATGCTTGCGCGACTGCTCTTGAGGCAGCGGCATTCCTCTTTGCCAAGGGATGCACCACCATTAACCTCTACAAGGTCAACTCTCCCGCGGGATCACACACTGCCCAGCCACGTGTGCTCGTTGACCTGCCCCCATACTTCTGGAACCACACTAAGAGCCACTGGATGGAGTCGCGATTGAGTCTCGAGCATCGCTTCCGCCGTCATGCTCGCACTGACTTCCTGGGATACCCCGTCAACGACTGGAACCCTATGGAGCCACGCTGGCGTAACCTCATTCGTCTCCGCGAGCAGCCCTGGCTGAAGGGCCATATCGTGCAGGGCTCATATGTCTACCCCGGCACGGGCTACATGTGTATGGCTCTCGAGGCGATGCATCATCTGCGACATATGCCTGAGTATACGGCACCTCAGGGTGAATTTGTGGGATACCGGCTAAAGGATGTCAAGCTGATTCGCGCTTTGATGGTCCCGGCGAGCGAGGAGGGAGTAGAGACGCTGTTCTCCTTGCGCCACTACAAGGAGAGCACTGCTTCTTACTCCAATACTTGGTACGAGTTCCGTGTCTTCTCTTGGTCTGCCGCCGATGGATGGGCTGAGCACGCTCATGGCATGATCACTGCCGTCTATGATGCGCCCAACGCGGCTCCCTCGAGCCACATTCCCTTTAATCCGGCGATGAATAACGCAGTGGCCTCGGAGAACTTTTCGGGAACACGCACAGCTGAGAACCTGTATGATATCGTCGATGCTGTGGGTTTGGTGTACGAAGAACCATTCCGGAACTTGACTGGAGACCTCGTTTCAAATGAAGGTACGGCCAAGGGTGTCGTCACTGTGCCTGATACCAAGTCCCTCATGCCTTTCGAGTTTGAGTATCCTTATCTCGTTCACCCTGCCACCATGGATGGCTTTGTCCAGATGGTCTTCCCCGCGTTGCTACATGCCCAGACTTCCATCGCGTCCCCATATCTACCAGTCTTCTTTGCCGACACTTTCGTTCGAGGCGACATTGCTCAAGCTGCCGGCCATCGGTTTGACTGCATCGCAACTGCGGGATACACCGGCTTCCGAGAGGTCACGACCAATGTTCTTGTCCGCGACGAGGGCACCGGCGACGCTGTGGTCAGCTTTAAGGACGTCAAGTGCAGCGGAGTTGACTCTGGAGAGAATACCAATGACGGTCTATCGGGTCGAGATGCTATCAAGAAGCTGTGCTTCCACTCCACCTGGCACCCGGATCCAGAGCTCCTATCCCAAGCCAAGGGTGACGAGCTAATGCGTCCCTTTATTCCTGTCCCTGAAGACCCCCAGCGAGTGGCTAACCTCGAGACGATCGCCTACTACTACTACTACCGGGTTCTGCAGACCGTTACTGAAGACCAGGTTTCCAGCATGAAGCCTCACCACCAGAAGTTCTTCCGATTCATGCAGTACCAGCGCGACCTTGTGTTGGCTCATAAGAGCCCTCACCAGACACCCGAGTGGGAGCAACTTGATGACCCAGTCATCAGCCAGAAGATGAAGAATCTGGCTGTCCGTCTGGAACCCTCCGGTACTGATGCTCAGCTCATCTGCCGGGTGGGCCGAAAACTCGACAAGATCCTCACCGGCGTCGTCGACCCGCTTGCGTTGATGCTGGAAGACGAGCTTCTGTACAAGTACTACGAGTCGGTCATGGGCTACGACATCATCTACCACTACGCCGAGATCCTTGCCAACAAGAACCCTAATATGCAGGTTCTGGAAATTGGTGGCGGTACTGGTGGTGCTACGGCCCCTATCTTGTCAGCTTTCGGCGGAAATAATGGGAGATACCCCAAGTTTAACTCGTACACTTTCACCGATATCTCTTCGGGGTTCTTCGAGGAGGCCGAGACCAAGTTCAAAGACTGGGAGGGCCTTGTTGAGTACAGACGACTCAACATTGAAGAGGACCCTGTTGAGCAAGGTTTCGAGGCTGGCAGATACGATCTTGTCGTTGCGGCTTCGGTGTTACACGCTACGACCAACATCACTCGGACTCTGGAAAACACGCGAAAGCTACTCAAACCAGGTGGCCGTCTGATTTTGGTCGAAATTTCCAACATGCTCAACCAAGCCTTCCTCTTATTTGGTTGCCTGCCCGGCTGGTGGATGTCCGAGGAGACCTACCGCCCTTGGGGTCCTACTATGGATCAGGATATGTGGGCAGAGCACCTCAAGCGTGTTGGGTTCAGTGACCTGACTCTCGCTGCCCCGGATAGCGAAGACCCCAAGGATGAACTAGGCCGAGTCTTCTCCTGTGTTGCTGTTGAGCAACCTGGCCCGCCATCCGTCGACCCATCTATTTCCTCAGTGGTACTGATCGTCGATGACGGCGCAACTAGTGATTTGGAGCAGGTTCTTGACGAGAATCTTTCGAAGCTGGGTGTTCCAGTTCGTAGGACCCGACTTGCTGAAGCGGCGGATGGCCCCCTGGAGAACGCTTGCTGCGTGTCTCTGGCTGAGCTCAGCCGTTCCGTCATCAAGGATATGACACCGGCTGAGTTTGAAGGCATCAAGACCATCTTCAAGTCCAGCCGGGCTTTGCTCTGGGTGACTGAAGGAGCATTCAACAACGCAAGCCGTCCAGAGTCAGCCCTCTTCCACGGTCTTGCTCGCTCGCTCCGGGCTGAGAACGAGACCTTCCCGTTGACCACGGCAGACTTTGCGTCCATCAATCGCAAGAACCCTTCAGAAACTGCTCAACATTTGCTTGAGCTATTGCAGCAAATTTTGCGGAACCCCGGAACTCAGGAGCCCGAGTATCACTATGAAGATGGCTCTTGGAAAGTCTGCCGCTGCCTCGAGTCTGTTGATGCTAGCGCCCAGATCCATGGCCGCCTGCACCATGAATCGGCTGTCAGCGATAAGACAGAGCTACAGCCCTTCTACCAGCCCGGTCGACCCTTGAGGTTGAGCATCAAGACGCCCGGTCTTCTGGATACGCTGCGCTTTGAAGATGATCCTCAACCAGTAGAACCTCTTGGACCTGATGAGGTTGAAGTTGAAGTCAAGGCTTCCGGTGTCAACTTCCGCGATATCATGATCTGCACGGGACAGATGTCCGACCCTTCGCTTGGACTTGACTGTGCCGGTATTGTCCACCGCGTCGGAGACAGCGTCTCTAATGTCAAGGTTGGTCAGCGTGTGGTAGCATGGACTCGATACAACTACTCCAACTATGCTCGTACTCCCGCTTGCGTTGTCGAACCAATCCCTGACGACATGAGCTACGCTACCGCGGCCTCCTTGCCCATCGTATACAACACCGTCATCTATGGGCTACAACACATGGCTCGTCTCCGCAAGGGCGAGTCGATCCTCATCCACGCAGCTGCTGGAGGTGTTGGCCAAGCAGCTATTACCCTAGCCCAACGTCTCGGAGCGGATATCTTTGTAACGGTTGGAACTCAAGAGAAGCGAGACCTCGTCAAACAGGAGTTTGGCATCCCTGACGAGCGCATCTTTTCCAGCCGTGACATTAGCTTCGCGCAAGCCATCAAGAAGGCGACCAACGGCCGCGGCGTTGACGTGGTGCTCAACAGCTTGGCTGGACAGATGCTGAGTGCTACATGGGACTGTATTGCCACATTTGGCCGCTTCATCGAGATGGGCAAGAAGGATATTGTGGACAACCGTCGTCTCGATATGGCGCCGTTCCTGCGCAATGTCATGTTCGCCTCTATTGATCTCATCACCGTCTACGAGCAGAACATCTCGTTGGCGGGAGAGCT
This sequence comes from Fusarium decemcellulare, assembly GCA_013266205.1. Taxonomy (NCBI): domain Eukaryota; kingdom Fungi; phylum Ascomycota; class Sordariomycetes; order Hypocreales; family Nectriaceae; genus Fusarium; species Fusarium decemcellulare. Next base: position 45,240 of record JAAGWO010000121.1, read on the forward strand.
TCTCCACGAGACGATGGACCTCATCCGAACCAAGGCTATCAAACCTATTCCCCGCATCAAGACATTCTCATTCTCCCAATTTGAGGAGGCCTTCCGTTTCATGCAGCAAGGCAAGCATGTCGGTAAAATTGTTATGGTTCCCGAAGAGAACGACATGGTCCTAGTAAGTTTCACTCTGCAATGCCATTCTCTCTCGTCTAACACTTTCTACTAGGCTATCCCAGCATCATCGGGTCCCTTCACCTTCCAAGAGGACGCGTCATATCTCATTACTGGATTTGGCGGCCTCGGTCGCAGTATGGCACGCTGGATGGCTTCGAGAGGTGCCAAGAACCTCATCTTTGCCTCTCGTTCTGGAGACAGCCGCCCTGAAGTGCGCGAGCTCATTGATGAACTTGCTGAGGTTGACACGCGAGTTAAGGCTCTGCCGGTCGATATCACCGACGGACCAGCACTGGATGCCGCCATAAGAGGTATCGCCGACAGCTTCCCACCTCTCCGCGGTGTTGTTCAAGCTGCCATGGTCTTGGATGATGCTATCTTCGACAATATGTCTCTCAAGTCGTTCAACACTGGCATTAGGCCCAAGGTTCACGGAACTTGGAATCTGCACCAGTCCACCTTGAACCAGCCGCTCGACTTCTTCGTCATCATGGCATCGTCCGTCGGTGTTCTTGGTAACTCTGGTCAGGCCAACTACTCCGCGGGTAACGCGTTCGAGGACGCTCTAGCACAATACCGCCGCTCACAGGGACTCCCCGCCATCTCAGTTGATCTGGGCATGATCTTGTCTGTGGGAGCTGTAGCTCAAGATTCTACGGGAATGATCCGCAACAACCTGGAGAGTAAGGGATTTGTGGGTATTGAGGAGGATGAATTCCTTGCCATCCTCGAGACTTCCATTCGAGAGTCGACCTCTTCATCCGCCGCGGGTCAGATGATTACTGGCATCCAGACTCAATCCACCGTTCCAGGTGACGACGGCGTTCCCGTTGACGAACCCTTCTGGAAATCTAGCCCAGTCTTCTCTCACCTCCCGAAATTGGGCGCCCGCTCTTCCGGTCAGTCCAACAATGCCGGCGAACAGTCCATTCAGTCTCTGCTTAAGGGGGCCCTCTCACTAAACGATGCTGTGACGGTCATCATCGACGCAATGACAATCAAGCTCAGCCGCAGTCTGATGATGGATGTCGCAGAGCTGGACCCAACCCGACCAACTAGTGCATTTGGAATAGATAGCTTGGTGGCTGTCGAACTCCGAAACTGGTTCCAGAAACACATGAAGGCCGATATTGCCGTGTTTGAGATTTTGCAGACAAATAGTCTGCAGACGCTTGCCTTTAGAGTTGCAGAGAAGAGTACTTTGGTGGAAAACTCACTGGCGGATGGACAGTAATGATTGGTGTTCTTTAGTTCAAAGAAATAATTGATCGGTTTTTCTATGCTCTTGCTCGATGTTTAGTGCTAGCCCATTGAGATTTCCTTCATTCACTTGAGGGCAATGTTTATTTGTAGTCCTAATCTCTGATGTACTAACTATGGTCAGCCTCTCTGCCTTTGGCAAGAGAAGTTACTAATCAGTTTTTTCATCACGGAATTCTGCCTTCTTATCCTATCATCTAATTAAAATTTGTACGAGGATTAATTGCATTTATATCTTTGTGTTTCGATTTACGTTAAGACGCAGAATACTATGTAGGAAACGTTTTTATCATAATGATGGTGATGTTAAAGAAGATACATCCTTATGCTATAAAAAGTTCAAACCTAATATTATTTCATAAATAATTAATACTATATAGTAGCTAAGAATTTAACTTCTTTATAATAGTATCTTCTAATAGTAGCCCAATAGTCGTTATTTGGAACCTATGGTTATTTTACTATGACCGGCCAAATGGAAATTGGGAGACTGTCAGCGCTTGTTGACTAGCCCTTGCGCGGAGCTCACCGTTACCTCATGCATGGCCTGATGGAAGCTACCTATAATGTGGCTCTTATTGAGCCATCATTTTGGACATCAGCCTCAGTCTTCGATGTTCCCGTTTAGGAAAATCGTATACGGCATGCAACTGGAATCCTTCCGCGGCGCGGGTATTAAACGCCGCAGCAGGGATAGCATCCATGTGCCGACCTGAGATAACTGGATCGTACGAGCGTCCAATCCGGTGAGTTTCTTGGATCTGACCCACAGATCATAAAATCGCCGAGAAGACATAAAATTAATCCACCGAGCATGGCGGATTTGAACTCGATTGCACATCTGAATCCCGTCCCTCCACGCCAACTACGTAGCTCTTCTATGATGAGATACAGCACGTTAAAAGAACAAATGACCCTCAATGGGCATCATGATAGACCGCTAGAGATAGAACCAAAATGGATAAATTCGACGTCATAATTGTCGGCGCTGGCTTGGCCGGTATTAACGCGGCGTACCGCCTCCAATGTGCCTTGCCGCACCTCAGCTACGCCATACTCGAAGCTCGTGATGATATCGGCGGTACATGGGACCTTTTTCGCTATCCGGGTATCCGCTCGGACTCGGATCTCTACACATTCGGTTTCGCATGGCAGCCGTGGGATCAGGGCACCACGCTGGGTGAGGGCGGTGCTATCCTCAACTACATGAAGAAGTGTGCGCAGACATACGGGATCGACAAGAATGTTCACTGCCAACGGCGACTGAAACATGCCTCATGGTCTACGCCCGAGCAGAAATGGACCCTTAAGGTACAAGACAATAGCGCACAAAAGGAGCTTCAGTATCATGCCCGGTTCGTCATGCTCTGTACTGGCTACTACGACTATCACAACGGCCGCGACACGGTCATCCCCGGCCTCGACAACTTCAAGGGCCAGGTGGTACACCCCCAGTTCTGGCCCGAGGATCTGGACTACACCAACAAGCAGGTCGCGGTGATCGGCAGCGGCGCAACGGCCATCACGCTGATCCCCAAACTCGCCGAGGAGGCGGCTCGAACCACCATGGTGCAGCGGAGCCCGTCGTATATCTTGTCCATCCCCAACGGCGGCAAAAAGGCGCCATGGCTGGTGCGGCTGCTCCCCGCCCGGTGGGCTCATGCTTACACCCGACTGTCGTTCCTGATATGGTCCCGCTTGATCTGGCTCTTTTGCCAGACGTTTCCGGATCGGGCCCGTCAGCGGCTCCGGAAGGGCGTTGAGAAGGAGTTGCCGCACCATCTGCCCTACGATCCACACTTTAACCCACGCTATAATCCCTGGGATCAGCGTGTTTGCCTGACCCCCAATGCCGACTTCTTCAAGTGTCTGCACACGGGAAAAGCTGACGTCAAGACGGGCAACATCAAAGAGGTAGTTGCCGACGGCATCGTGCTTGAGAATGCGCCCGAGGACAAAATCCCCGCTGATATAATCATCACGGCGACGGGCCTCAAATTGCAACTCGCAGGTGGTGCCACTATTGATGTCGACGGTGTCCCCATCAAGCCCTCAGAACAGTACTTTTGGAACGGAACCATGTTGCAGGATGTGCCCAATTTGTCCCTTGTCATCGGTTACGCCACCATCTCATGGACTCTTGGTGTTGATACCGCCGCCATGATCGTGTGCCGTCTGCTGCAGAAGATGCACAAGGACAAGCTGTCGAGCGCCACGCCTCGAGCTGAACAGGGCCTTGCTCTGACGCCAAGGCGGCTGTTCAGTCTCTCGTCGACGTACGTCACCACGGCAGAGAGCGAGCTACCAAGAGCCGCAGCCCAGGCACCCTGGCAGCCTCGAACAAACTACCTCTCAGATTACTGGTTCGTCAAGCTGGGCAGATTGGACAGGGGTCTTCAGTTTGTGCGGGAGAAGCCGGAATCGGAGGGAAAGCAGCTGTGACATATCGATAGGGGCACAATGGGACTCGAAGGATGCTTCTATAAATGTCCATGTCCGTTCACCCTTTAGTTAGGGCTGACGGAGAAAAGGGAAAAGACCGACGACCCCCACCAGCGGGAACATCAGCCCATTCCAGGGATCTTAAGAAACGCTAGCGCCTTGTATTATTCCACTTTTACCCGCGAAAGCCCTGTTGCTGATTGTGATAGGCGACAGTGATTGGCACATGAAGCCGCTCTAGCCGTCTTGTCGCCGTGAACCTCATCCTGCTAAGCCCTAATCCCCGCTGCCTCGTGGGCCGCCGCGCCATCTGATTAACTCTATTGGGCAAGCAACGCTAGTGTACAATCTTGGATGTCTCTGAGATTAGGAGCCGCGTGTACGACCTGAGCTCCGCAAGAGCCGAGAGGAAGAATCCTTCCGAGGGGCACAGCTCGCACTGGTGCATGTGTTGGGTTCCGTACACGTGGAGGGAATCCTCCAAGTGTGTCAGGTGGTGCTTGATGACTGTCGTCACGATGATGAGCTGTAGAGGTCTATCAAGGCTCATCTCGCCCAGAGACAGGTTGAGGTTCCCGGGAAGGAGGGTCGAGGGCTGGTGAGACCCACTGAATATAGATGAAGGCGTGGGTGGTAGCGCACTGTTGCGGCTGTGAATCTGATGTTGGTACTCCCCACGTTCTACGCTAGAACGAGGCGTTGCCAAGGAGAGATCGGCGCCAAGGCGGTCAGGATCTGGCTGATGGGCCCGGCCGTGGCTCTGAGGCGAGACTCTCCCGAGTTCCCGTATCAAGTCTCCGTATGTCGAGAGAAGCAGGGACAACGGGGTAAACACTAGAGGCAAAAGGGTCCGTCGATCCCAGATCAATCGACGCCGGGATTGGGTGCCTCGGCCCTTGGTGCACTCGTTCAAAAGCCGGTGCACCGTGTCCACTAGCTCTTGGCCCGGCCGGAGCACGGCATCAACCGGGTTTAATGAAGATTGGTATGGTGGCATCGTGCTTGACTCGTCTCCGTAGCCACACGACGGTCGTCTCAGCTGCATGAGCTCTTGTTGGAGTCGGCATAGCGCCTCGACAATTTCCGAGATACCGTCGCTGGGATTGGACTCTGCGAGGAGCATCGGGTCGATCTGGCTGAGTTCTGGGGTCTTGAGGCTGTGATGTTCTGTGGTTTGATTGTTTCCGTCGCCTATATTCTTTTCCGAGTTTTGTCTGGGTATCGTGAGCTGCTCGTTGCTTATCAACGAGTCGAGCCATGAGCAGCCATCTAGAGTCGTAGGATTCGACGAGGTTGAAGAGCCGGGACATAGGCCACCGCCCAGATCCATTTGGTAGAGAAAGTCTGTCTCCGGAGTGAGGTCCATCAAGTCACTAGCCACATCGATCTGTGTCAGGTCCGGCAAAGAGACGGTGATGCTGTTGGATATGCCATCGACGCAGGTACCCGGTGAAGGTGTCGAATCGCTCGATGGTGAGTTCGTCCCTGGGAGACCTTGACTGCTGCTGCTACTCTCCACGGCCAGAGATGCTTTTCTGGGTCGTCCCGACTTCAGTGGGGGGCTATATGTACAGGCGTAACCATGGTGGATGCATCGAGAGCACCGCGTGGTCGACGTTTCTCGCATACAGCGTAGCTTCCGGGCATGGCAGCGGTCACATGCCAGCCGCTTCTGTGGCGGCGGCTTGCTTTGTCTCGGCCCGTTCATTGGTCTGGTCGCACAGTAATTAATATCTTGGTTAAACCGAGACGAGGGGATATGCAGTGTTTGGATGACCAACAGCTTATATATCAGGCGAGCTGGAACCGGCGGAAGCGTTAGTTTCTAGACGCGGGAGAGACCATGTACGGGAACGGACAAGAGTGTTTGAGCAAGATCCCATCGGATCGGCCAACAGCTCAAAGCCGATGTAACTATATGCGGCAAATTGCCAACGTGAGGGCCGGTGAGCTCCGACAAAGACGGGCCCGAAGTGGTCGGAGAATTGGCTCGACAGGCCCGTCCACTGACTACTTAATACGCCCTCGACGCTTACGCCCCCTACCGTGAATCCTTCGTCCCATCGTTTGAGGCGATGCCAGCCAGGCTGCCAGGTACGACTCGGGAGCCGGGTGCGGAACGTGTTCCCTGTCAGCCCCGTCCAGCTGCAGGGCATTTTGTTCTGCGGGTCGTTCCGAGCCAACAATTGGCAACCAAGACGTTTATGGGTCATTAGTACCCGTATTTCCGCTCGGATTCCCGATCGGGTTGCTTGTAGCGCATTCCACAAGCTCTGTCTTACTTCACAGCCTCACCCGTCTCTTTATCGATAACCTTGGTTGGAGTTGTAAACCAACAAGTCACATGTTGGACGATAACTGATAAGCCCATTACGATGGATCCGAGAACTTCTGTCTGCCTGGGCTGGACTGGCCGGGTTCGACATGTGCATACCCGGTAAACTGACTCAATGTGTCTTGATCCGTGCATCACGGCCAGACTCGAGAACAGGGATTATTTTGATGTGGCTCCGGACGCAGTAAACATTGTTTTGCCCGTTGAGGTTGACTGAAGTTCAATTCTTAGTCTCCAGACACCCGTGGTTCACTCACAATCCTAAGCTGTGCCTCATTCTCGAAGGCGAAGTGGTCAGATAAATAAGCCACAAGAGGTCCACAATCCACAATGTCCAAGGGGCAAGTTCATAAGTCGACTTAATCCACCGAGAAGCGCACTGCCCTCGGCGACTTTTGATTCCTTCATGAGCCCGATGAAGGATTGTCAAGGCAAATTCATGAGGTTTCTTGGCAGAAATTGCTTTTCAAATCTCGTATCTCGTATGGTGACTACGTAGTGGCAGAGCATTTAAGGATTATAAGTTTAATCATAGCCGCATGTATTGCAGCCAGCAGCATCAACTGTGGATGACGGGCTTCTGATTACTTCCCAACGATCATGCACTCGTTGCAATCAATATGCACTTCTCCAACCTTGCTGTGACCTTTCTTTGCGCAATTCCCTGGGTATCGGCACTCAATGTATCCGCAATCAGTATGTGATGGGTCGCCACCCATATGCAGTGAGAATCACCGTTGTACTGACACAAGCATTCTAGAATACCCAGCTGGTCCTGGATTGGACGAAACGAGATGGAGACAGGCCCATGACAAGGCCAACGCTCTGATTGCTCGCATGAACGTGACTGAAAAGTCTCTCATGGTGACGGGTACTATGGACGGCACCTGCATCGAATATGTCGCCCCAATTCCACGTATCGGATTCGGCGGGTTATGTTTACAGGATGGACCCAATGCTGTGCGATTGGCCGACAGAGCCAGTGTGTTTCCTGCTGGCCTTACTACCGCTGCCACCTGGGACAAGCGGCTGATCTACGCTCGAGGGTCGGCCATGGCCCAGGAGTTCCGTGACAAGGGAGCACACGTGCTACTTGGGTAAGTTGTCACTCCACCAGCGCAGGTTTTTATTGGGCGATTCTTGAATCTGACATCTATGGTAGCCCAGTAGCAGGACCATTGGGTCGGAGCCCGTGGGGCGGCCGAAACTGGGAGGGCTTCTCACCAGATCCCTACCTGACAGGCGTCGCTGTCGATTTGACCATCCGTGCTACCCAGGAAATCGGTGTCCAAGCCACAGTTAAGCATTTCATCGGCAATGAGCAAGAGACGCAGCGGAAGCCAACTCTGGTTAACGGTGCTATTGTCGACGCTGTCTCCTCCAACATTGACGACCGAACAATGCATGAGCTGTATCTTTGGCCCTTTGCCGATGCTGTTCACGCGGGCGTTGCCTCGGTCATGTGTGCCTACAATCGAGTCAACAGCTCATCTGCTTGCGAGAACTCCCAGTTAATGAACCATCTCCTTAAAGAAGAACTTGGCTTCGAAGGCTACGTGAGCTCCGACTTCTTTGCCACCCAATCGGGTGTAAAGTCAGCCAAGGCCGGTCTCGATCTCAACGTCCCGGGGCCAGTCTCATCCACCGATCTCGAGCATTCCTATTTTGGGTCTAATCTTGTTGATGGCGTCGAAAATGGTACATTGTCTTCTAGTCGACTCGATGACATGGTTCGCCGAGTCCTCACGCCGTATTACTATCTACGCCAAGACGACTCTTACCCATCAGTCGACCCATCCACATATTATCTTGTCCTGCAGTTCTTGGGCCTGCTACCTCAAGGAATCCCCACTCCCAGAGGACGCGATGTTCGAGGGGATCATGATGAGTTGATTCGAGAGATTGCAGCTGCCGGTACTGTCTTGTTGAAGAACGACAACAACATTCTCCCGCTCACAAACACTTCCAATCTGGGTGTATTTGGCAGTGATGCAGCTGATCCGACGACCCTCGTTCACTCTCCAGACATTTACTCCCATGACGGACCTGGATTTGGCACCCTTGTTATCGGTGGCGGGGCTGGTGGTGGCCGCAACTCATATGTGGTGTCGCCGCTGGATGCCATCAAGTCTCGCGCAGGGAAACGCGACGTGGTGCAGTTCATCAACAACAATACGGCCATCGCCAAAGGGCAGCTGTCCTCACTGTATCCACGACCAGATATCTGCCTAGTATTTTTAAAGACATGGGCCGAGGAGGGATTGGATCGCACGACGCTAGAGGCAGACGACGATTCGACCGAGGTTGTTGAAAATGTGGCCGCGCTGTGCCCGAAGCGAACCGTTGTCATAACACACTCGGGAGGCGTCAACACCATGCCCTGGGCGACAAACCCCAATGTCTCTGCCATCCTCGCCGCTCACTACCCGGGTCAAGAAAGCGGCAACTCTATTGCCGACATCCTCTTTGGCGACGTCAACCCTTCAGGCAAGCTTCCCTACACTGTAGCCAAGGAAGAATCAGACTACAACACTCCAGTCCTCAAACTGAAAGGCTCTGATGCCAGTGACTCCTCAGCTTGGCAATCCGAATTTGATGAGGGGTTGTTTATTGACTATCGTTACTTTGACGCCATGAATATTACGCCTCAATATGAGTTCGGCTATGGTCTGAGCTACACCACTTTCAGCCTCAGCGACGTCTCCCTGGTCAAACAGCCACAGTCCGGCAAGCTGTCCCCGTTCCCGGCGGCCACCAACAGAACTACAGTACCGACTGGGGGTAACCCAAATCTTTGGGACGAGCTATTTACTGTCTCTGCGACTGTATCAAACACCGGATCTGCTGCCGGCGCCGCGGTGCCCCAGCTCTACGTGTCTCTGCCACAGTCTGATGTACCGGATGGAACCCCCGCCCGAGTCCTACGTGGCTTTGATAAATTGTGGATTGAACCTGGGGAAGAGAATAGCGCCGAGTTTGTTCTAACTCGCCGTGATATCAGCTTTTGGGACGTTGAGGCTCAGAACTGGCGCATTCCGGAAGGCGAAATTGAGTTGCAGGTGGGCTTTTCTTCTCGCGACATCAAGAAGAATATCTCTGTAAAATTGCTTTAGATTTTTCTTGGTGTAACACTTTTTAGTATGTCCTATATTATTCTACATAAATATGCACTGCAGTGTTCTCTGTGTACTAAGCGAAGTGAATAGCTTTGGCATGCTTACTTTTGTTCCCTGGTCTGACCGGAATCGCTCAAGGATCAGTCAGTAACAATTCAGGCAATGAATGAATGAGTTGACGAGCCTTGAGATTTTCAATTATCCATTCTTAGAACTGTTAGTTTTATGCGCCGTTTCAAAGGGCTATTGTGACTTCTCTAGTATGCGCTCTGCAGCGATAAAATGCTCCGTGGCGCAACTGAGGCGATTCAATAGCAATGGATATCTCTTGAAAAACCGCGATTCAATATCCAACACGCTACAGAACCATGTTCTATTCTGTAACCACCATGCGTTCTACAGTATTCCTCTCGCCTAGGAATAGTAACTTTTTTTTCGTTTTCAGACGTGATTGCCATTAGCTTTGGTTGACGAGTCAATGACATCAACGATCACGACAACTGGTGCTCTGCCAACCATGTCGTCATTGATCTCGTTTCCCAATCCTTTCAACCGCCGTTTTGTTTTCTTCCATCTCAAATATTTTTCTGTTTCTCTTACGGATATAAGAATCGTCAATTCTTTGAGCCATCATACCACTAAACCGTCCGACTGCCCATACGAACCGCACCCTTCAGCATGGCATCCATGCATCGTTCATTATCTGCCCTAAGACGACTCCCAGCCACGACAAGCGTGCTGAACGCTCGAAACCGCTTTGTACCACAATCGCCAATTGATTCGCACTATGGCCCGAAAACCATCTTTCGTATGAGCTCAGACAACGCCCAGTCGAGCACCAAGAAGTTCAAGACACAGACGTCGTCCGATCCAAAGCACGATTACAAGACTACCAAACCTACATCCGACCTCAGTGAGGGAGCTAGCGCATCGTTGAAGGCGACCCGTGGTAAACAGGATGCGACCAGTTTTCAAAATCAGAATTTGGCCAGGAAGGAGAAGAAGGTGAATGGCCAGAATGCACAGCAGCCGGACACCAGGGAGGGATCGGCTGGGGATTCATCAGCGTTTGAGAAGACTGGAGAAGTTCCAAGGCCATGGAGTAAATAGGAAATGTCTCTTTAGATGTTTTCTGTTTGACTTCTCGGGGCAAGGTGTTCCGCACATACGGTAACAGGAAGGAGAATGATTTGTGTATGAAATGTCAGGAGGAGGCCACTGGAGCTTACGACGAGCCTGTCGGTGATTAAAACTGTATCCACAACATCTCTGTAAAAGGATGGCTAAAATAATGCCGACTATATGGTCATCTTATTGTCATTTGCACCTACATACCAGTCCAAAGCAATAAGAGGATCTGACGGTATGAACTGCTCAAGGCTACGGCGGCTCGGAGACGATGCACTGATATGGTTGGCTGGCTGCCCCATGATGGTGGGGCATGTTTGCACAAATTGTGACAGGATCCTGGAATTTTATGCAAGGTACCTCTTCCATGTCATCTCGCGCAACCAAATGAATTCGTAAAGAGCTAGGAGCCGATATAAAGCACGAAAATCCACTATATTAAGCGGTAGAGACTATAGGTCCGTCTGTCTTTTTTTTTTTTTTTTTTCAAAGAATAATCGTAAACTGTCCGGCTATCTTAGCAAACCGTCATGCCATACATGCAAGGTAGCACTTATCATGATTAAGAAGCGAGTCAATCGGTACAGTATCTTTTGTTGATATTTATGTAAATGAGTTGAATATGTAGATGTCAAGAGCGGCAACTTGAGCGTGCGTTGGTGAAGCACCTCGTGGGCATCTAAATTGACCGTGGGTGCCTGTCAGGCCGAGAACAAACGTGCAGTGTCGTCACTTATCATACTCACGAGAAAGACTAATTTTCTAGAGCATCTCTCAAGTTATACGATTATCTGCTTCTCTAAACAACACCTCATCTGCCCTTCTTACGCCATCCCCAACGAGCCCACGAGGTTGGCTCCCCCGGTGGCAAGGAAGCCCGGACTCCTGGTGCCCAAGAATGGAGCCACTGGAGTCCACGTGCTGATGATGAATTCCCGACTACGATCAAGTCCGATCCTTGGAGGCGCTGTTGGTAGTGACGCGTGGACTTGTGGGGGGCGATCTCCCGAGGCCTACGACTGGAATTCCACTCCTGACTATCCCCGGCCCAGACAATTGAACACAAACCCAAATTGGCTTGCACCATATCCGATCCTGGCACGGGTACCCTGGCATTGCGCATCGTACCTGGAATTTAGACTACTCGCCACGCCATGGGTTGGGGTTTTGGGTTGCTTTTCCATACCAGCTCCAACAATAGCGCAGCCACATCGCGTTTTCAGGTGAGCCAGTGCCCAATGCGTAATTATGGTCTGCGCCATATCGTCGATATTGACGAATTGCATTCTTGGGCCTGACGAAACGCTGTCACTATCGAGACTAGAGCCGTATTAATCTCAACTCTAATTGCTTGCTCCGGTGGCCAACACCACAACTGGAGCTGTCCTCGCATAGCCATCCTGGGCGCATACCATTGAACCCTTGAAACGACATTCTAGAATTTACCGAGCGATATTCCCAATGCCCGGAACTTCCGTTGTGAATTTCCGCTGGACCGCTGAACCTTCGAGCACATACCTTTGTTAGTCTGCGTAGTTGGCAACTTACACTTGAATGACGACCAAAGTTAATCCAGGACGCCCCTTCAGGGTCTCGCCTGTACCTTAGTTGTGCTAGACTGTGCCATCTAATGGTCTTTAACTGCGAGTGCCGAGATTGTTAGAAGGTATATAAGTCCTCTTTGATGTCGTGCAATAACAAACTATCCTCTTCAGCACAATCGACAACAGTCAACATCCCCTCTTCTTTCATCTTTCTACCTCGCTTCTTTGCATTCACAATGGTCAACTTGAAGAGCGCCTTGGTCCTCGCCACATCGTTTATTGGCTGGACTCACAGTGCTGCTATCCAAACCGGCGACGTTATTCCGGACAGCTACATCGTCACTTTCAAACCTAGCATCGAATCGGCCGCTGTCAAGATCCACATCAAATGGGCCAACGACATACATGCACGGAGCCTGGGCAAGCGTGACCACACCAAGGGCGTTGAGAAGACTTTCGACAGCAAGTCGGGCTTTCAAGGCTATTCGGGAAGCTTCACCAAATCAACCATCGCAAAAATCAAGAACAGCAAATATGTAAGGCTACATATCCCCAGATCCAGTGATTCGATTGTTCACATGCTATACTTAGGTTGAGGTCGTAGAACCTAATCGTCGCTGGAAGATCAACTGGGTCAACGACGGCGGGGAAGGCGAAAGTGTCGAGCAGAATGACGTTGAGAAGAGAGATATGGTCAACCAAAATCCCGCGACTTGGGGTCTAGGCACCATATCCCACAGATCAAACACCTCTTCGAACTATTTGTACGACAGCGCTGCCGGTGCCTACTCATACGCCTATGTCGTTGATACCGGAATCCGAACCTCTCACGCCGAGTTTGAGGGTCGAGCAACTGTCGGTTGGACCGCCTTCCGTGGCAACTATGGCGACTCTTATGGTCACGGTACTCATGTCTCTGGAACTATCGCCGGAAAGACGTACGGGGTGGCAAAGAATGCTCAACTCATCGGTGTCAAGATCTTTGACAGCGGCTCAACCACGACTGCCACCGCTCTGGCTGGGTATACTTGGGCGGTGGGCGATATCATTTGGAGGGGCCGGAGCAGGCGAGCAGTCATCAACATGTCTATCTCAGGTCAGTATCTTCACCAAAATTGATATGCCATCAACTAACTCTCTGAAGGGCCCAACTCCCCTGCGTTCAACAGGGCTATCAATACAGCATACGCCTGCAACGTCATCACGGTCGTGGCCGCCGGAAATAGCGGCAGTGATGCCTCTGGGTACTCTCCATCCTCCGCCGAAAAAGCCATTACCGTCGGTGCTATTGACAGCAACTGGCAAATCGCTTCATTCTCCAACTGGGGAACTTCTCTGAACATCTTCGCCCCCGGTGTCGGTGTTCAGTCTGCATGGAACTCGGATGATAGTGCGACCAGGATACTCGATGGCACCTCAATGGCTACTCCTCACATCGCCGGCCTCGTTCTTTATGCCATGTCCGTCAACGGGGTCAGGCAATGGGATATTGTTTCACAGATGCAGAAGACCGCCACGACCAATAATGTTCTCGGCGCTCTCAACAGTTCACCGAACCTAATTGGCAACAATGGCAACTCGCAGCAAACGCCGGCGCCTGTGGACTCCTCGCAAATGAAGCTGCCAAGCAAGTTGCCGAAATTGGGGCCCAAGATGAAGTTGCCCATGATGGGAAGCCCTGACGACGAATAGTAATATTTTTCTGGGGACAATGTATTTGCTTGCACTTAATTTTTGTCTTATATACTGCCATTTAGAGCACATAATTCAGACCCAAGTTGTTTCAATTCATATATTTCACAATAGCCAACCAGAGCCTCCATGAGCTGAAAAAGCGATTTCCAGATCCTTTGTTGAATAAATCTACTCAAGACTTTGACCGTATGGGGAAGGAGACTTGGTCGCTTGCATAATGACTTTTGAGCGAATTCCAGACTCTCTGGTGGCTGCTTCGAGAATCATCCCTGGTGCCTAGCGATCTTGAACCAGTTATTCGCATTCCAGCCCTTTTCATTTTGCCCTCACTCATGAGGGGCTGGCTTCCAGATGCAATCTTAATGTTCCTTGGCGAGGAAGTTATGTAGACATCTGCACTTTTGTCCTATGTGATAGATGCCATGGTGTATGATCTCCTGACACTTTGTTGGCTGTTCAGGGGTGGGAAAGCTTATTAAACTTGGCTATAGATTAACCCTGGTATTAGATGCATTGTTTTTTGCGTTTGCTGTCTTTTGTCTTGACACCCAGACCACAGCGTGGCAAAGGATTTAGTCTGGAGCCTGTCGGGTGCGTAGGGTACTGAGAGGACAGTCGCTGTGTCGAGAGTTGAACCTTGGTATGCACTGGCATTCTATTGAAGGACAAAATCATCTAATTTTCAACGAATTTGTTACTTACCTGAGATTCTTCTCCTGGTAACTAAGGCTCTGCTACAGATTCCGTGACGGATTCGACATAATAAACCAAAAAGATCTTAAAAGAGGGTCAAAGGAGATTGAATCACAGAGTGGACCATGTTACGCAAAACTTCGCTGTCGGGGATTGTTGCTTGCTGCATGCTTTAGCTGTTGCAGCAGTTTGAAGACCAAGTTTGTTAGATGGTGCAGACAATGAGGCCGTACAGATTGTGAGATTGTGGCAAACGAGAACATGTATTCTGCAATGTATAATGATATGCATGACATCAAACAACAATCAACACAACAAAAGCATAACGAGACATACGTAATTATTTGTGCCGTATATTTTCCGTTTTGGCACCCTGGCGACAAGTAAGCCAGAAGCCCAAATGGACCTGCCTATGTGCTTGCTTAACACGATTCATTGTTGCTCTAGACGATAACGAGTCCAAATGAAATGATTCACATAGCCTAGAATTTCATTCATTTCTTACATCTATGTTAATCTCAGGCTATTTCACGCAACCCGCAGACATCCGCCTGCCGCAAGATAGGGACATGACTGAACGCACCCTATTAGCCTTGAGACACTCTCAGTCAGCCCAGTTCACTGATTTCTGTGAGTAGCCATCTATATCGCAGTAAAATGCCCCTCAAAGACGAACAACTTGCGCTTCTGCAAGTAAGGGTTGCTCGGAACCTTTGCATCGTCCCCGAGCAAGTCCGACAAGCCTTCTCGACAGATTCAGAGTCCTTTTACCACGAACTTGTCAACGTCTCCACCAAATACAAAGACTGGACAGTAGTGCGAGAATCTTTGGACAAGGCTCGTGCGGTTCGTCACATGTACGAGGAAATCAGGGAACCCGACGAAGGAGACTGGACTGTAAATGACGCGGAACATGCCACAGAAATCCTGGAGGATAAATATTTTCGATCGATAGACTCCTGTATCCAGGTCGTCCCCAAGACTTGGACATTAACTCCCGCTATCTCGGCTGTTCAAAGCGACACTGGGATTAAAAATGTTCACATCATCATGTGTTGCATAACAGAGCCTGCAGATATCGGTCTCGACGGCGGTTTCGTGCGAATACCCATCCCACTTGGCCAACCCAGTGGGGGCTCAAGAGAAACGAGGCTGCTTTCATCCCAGACGGAGATCGAAGCTTTGAGAAGAATGCTAGGAAGGGGTCTAGTGTCATTTGACGTTGATGAGCAACTCCCCGTCATCCATCAAGCTATTATCACGGCACTCGCGGCGAAGAATACAGGACGTTTGTCTATCGAGTTGCACAACTGGGACTGGGCCAAGCGGCAGACGCGACAAGACACTCTACACAACTACATACAGGCTATTTCCGCTAACAGGATCACTGTATGGCTACCTTGCTCAGGTTCCAACTGGGCGACCAGGTCCAGCTTTGAACGCTTCTACGAGCAGGTCACTGCTGCGAGGTTGTTGCACAAAACCGGAAGCCTAACAGTCTATCCATCCCAAGAGGAGAGCCGGGACGACGGACTGAAGATCACAGATATCAAAGCCTTTGACGCTATTGCAGGGGCGAGAGATTGCCCCGTGGCTTTCTCCTATCGCCCGAAGACGTGTTTTGGTCGAGGTGAATGTCGTATGGCGGACTGGCGGCACCGAGTAAAGAAGATGGTCCTGAAAAGGACTTATAGTGACTCTTCGAACCATGTAATCATTGGTTCTTCTGACAACAACGAGCTCTGGAACCGCCTCTGTTGCACATTCGGCCAGGTTCCGGTAGTTCCTCAGCCAGGCTCCGAATTAGGAAATTCCGGGCCCGTCGACGTATTTTGGTTCCATCAGCAATACATCGACACCTTAAGATCCTACGGGGAAATAAGGGTTTTCGTCTGTGGTGACTCTATTCCCGCAATCGCCTTCACCAAATGGCAAGACGATGGACGGTTGGTCTGCCGGCGATTTAATCCCGACAAAGACCTGTTATGGTACTCAACAGAGAGAGAGGAGCGCCTGCACAAGCTGCGAGAGCTAGAGGCATTTTGCTTATACGTTAGGGCTAAGCTTCTTGAGTTGCCTGGGCCTTCCTTTGAATCACTCCGGGTTGGAGCCAGGTTTGATGTGGGTGTTTCGGAGCTCAGCAATAGAGGGCGCTTCTTCATCAATGAAGTGACACGGTGGAACAATGCAGACTACATGAGTGATCACATCCTTGATGCGCCTTACGACAAGATCTGCAGAGCTCTTGGCGAGAGGTTTGCTGACTTGTACGGCGAAAAGATGGAGTGATTCGAGCGGAAGGACAGGATAGTCACAAAGGCTTAGAATGATAACGTAGGTCAACCTGGAAGAGACGACTTACCCTACGGGGCGTTATTAGTTGAATACATGTTGAGGTCTTACGGAATATTGGTGTGTCGACTTCGTGAATTGACCAATAGCACTAAAGCTGCCTGATTAACTCAATACCTAAGTTAGGTAAAGCCTATGGGTTATCATACACCTATCCTAATGCTCAAGATTGGTTAATCAGAAGCTATTAAGATGCTTAGCTGCGGGTGAGCCTATTTAATGCCATAAGATACGGATAACTAGACCTGCAGGCTCTAGCTAACTAGTTGCACATCCTTTTCCTGCTCCACTTTAAACAAAATCAGACCGTGGAACCCTGGGCCACATTGCCGTTGAGTCTCACTCTGCCTTGTTGACACTCTGACCGACGCTTTGGTCGTCGCCGAGATCCGGAACGGCAGTGGCCTCGATTATGTGCCTCTTAGTTCTCCTGTAGGCCGTGAATAGCGGGCCCTCGAAAACAGCGCTGATCTCCTCGGTACTCATGTGGGACGTCTCAGGCACAACGAAGAAGACGTAGAGAAGCCCCAGAAAGCACCACCCGGCAAAGAAGATGAATGCCCCCCACTCATTCATGCTCTTGAGAATTGATGGAACACTAAACTTGATAGCGTAGATGAAGATCCAGTGAAAGGTCTGGCTGACGGCGCTGCCTATTGACCGCAGCCTATTGGGCCAGAGCTCGCCACCAAAGACGTACGAAAGCAAAAGAAGACCTATGCAGTGAGCAATGAACTATGAAAGGGCGTCAGATAACTAACCAACGGCATAGCCAAAGGCATGGATAAAAACTGCTGCAAGTGCCGCTTCTGAGGCCGCGGCGCTCACCGGGCCTTCTTGATGGTACTTGATGAATACGCCGAGGTACACATGCGATAGCATCTGGCAGCTAATGCCTATCAAGAGGGATTTGCGGCGACCCAGGGTATCGATGAAGAAGAACGAAGCTAGCAAGCTAAAGCCAAGTTTTGCAAAGCCGTACATGCCGCTCAGGAACATGCTACGCTGAACGCCGCCATCAACGCCTAGAATGCTCATGATAGGCATAAAGTATGATGTAACAGAATTAGCACCAGACATCTGAGCAAGAGCATACGCAACGAGGGTCTGCTGTAGCCGGCGTAGGTTGGACCGCACCGTGAACAGCTCCCTCAGGATACTCCCCAGGTTCGAGCCACCAGCGCGTGACTTTGCAACATCAGCCTCGATGTCACTAATCTCGCCTTGGATCCGAGAATGAGTGGCGGGAAGGGCCCGCAGCGCGCAAAGGGCCTCAATGGCTTCTTCGCGGCGACCCTTGATGATAAGCCACTTTGGAGACTCGTGCAGAAAGAAGGTGGCGCTAGCGACGAGGCTCATGATGATGCACGGTGTGAACCAGACAATCTGGTACTGCAACCGGCTGGGAGGGACATGGAGATAGCATCCGTAGACTGTGAAGACGCCACAGAACAGCCCGACGCCCATAAAAACGACAAACCACGATGTCAGGAGGCCCCGGATCTCGCCAGGTGATATCTCCACTAGGGAGAGAGGGCCGATGACACTGAGCGCGCCGATTCCAGCTCCGCAAATGATGCGGGAGGCATACAACCCTGCCCATCCAGGGGTGAGGATGGCCACGAGCTGACCGATGATCCATACCAGGATGTAGAAGCGATAAGACCAGCGTCGGCCGATGCGATCATTGACGAAGAAAGAAAGGGCCGCACCAATAGCTTGACCGATGTATACAAGCGAAACCAGATCCCGAATGGCGGCGGCGTCGGACCCGGACGACACGTCAAACTGTGCCTGGAAGCTGGGGAGTGACGAGATGGCCGAAGAAGCACCTTGATCCCACGCTGCAGCCAGGTAAGAGTCTATCTATGATGGTGAAGATACTGAAGACATACTGCCAGGAATGCCACCTAATGCATATACTAGAGCTGAGAGGAGAAGCGTGCGGTTGCAAATGATGTTTCGGGGCGTTTCTCGAATTGCCCTGCCGTACGCTGCCAAAGGGGATCGGAGGTATTTGGTGAGATTCATCTTGCACAGTTGACAGTAGACGAGTCACTGAGCCGATGGCTTTCATTTAGTTCCAGGGACATTAGGATATCGCCGAGTATTTAAGCAGAACTGATACGACCTGGACTAGACCCTGGGTTGTGGGGGGATTGAGGGGGGAACTAGGGTGAACGAGATAGCGTGGTCTTACACATTAGTATGCGGCATTCGTCTCCGCATAGTAACCATGCCGACCTTCGTACTATGCGGACAAGGCCGCACTGACTCGAGAGTCGCTATGCGCTAACTTTGTTCCTTGCTAATTGAATGCGAAACACCTTCCTTCTATTTAGGGGCTCAGTGGAGGTTAAATGTCGAGATTCTCGCCTCTTTGCTGATAACTCTTGCACCTCCTGGAATGCCTCCTCACGTACCATCCAACGCCAAGTGTGTGCATCATTTTGTCTTATCAATCGATTAAGATAAACTGTTTCGCTTGACCCAGTTCTGCGCGCATTTCATACGAGAACTCTACGAGTCTTATCAACCTAAGGCTGCCTGGGGCAAATTTAGAGGCTGGGGCGTCACGACGTAGGCTGCGAGAACATTTTGTGTGCCCTGTGCGCGGCAACTATGTTAGCATCGGGTTATGATACTATCTATGTAATGAATTTCCTTTTCTTTGTTTTGTAGAAGCTTTGCCTTTGATGGGAAATGGATCAATTCAGATAGTGCCAGATATCAGGCCGCAAGGCATCAACCCCTCCAGATTGTCGACGCCAATTCATCTGCCGACAACCCCCCTCCTTAATATCAAGAATCAAGGCAAATTTGAGCTCCCAAGCCTGGGACATCTACCTCAAGGACCCAACAAAATGACAGCGTGCATTCGTTGCCGCCAGAAGAAGAGACGATGCGATCAGCAGCGACCAGTATGACATCACCGTGAGACCTCTGAATGCCATATCTAACAGACATCCCATCATCATTAGACCTGTCGATTGTGTAAGCTTGCCGGGGTCGAGTGCACTGAGTATGATGGCACATCTAATCGGCAGATACCCAGAAGGTTGCGGCATGACTCTCACCGACCGACACGTGCTAATAGGGCGCTGGATCTAGTTATGTCTCTAATCTTGAACGACGCATCGCTTACCTGGAATCTAAGCTTCGAGAGAACGGCATTCATGATCTTGATGGTGAGAGCACTGAAGAACTCACAAGTCCGCATCCAACGCAATCAGATTTTAGGCCTGAGACTCTACCTCCTTCGTTAGCGGCAGATGAGTCTGTGCAGCTCGCAAGCACGAGTCTCAGTCCTGGCTCAAGAGCTGCGGTTGATAGTGTTGTCGACTTGTCGCGCAGCGAGCCTGGAGAGGAACTTTCTTTCACTCAAGTCCTTCTAACAGAGTTGATGCACTCAGCTGGCTCCTCTAAAGTCAAAAGACCAGAATCAGTTGCCACTGAGACGCAGAACCACGCAGATATCGCTGCTGAACTGGATACCAGCGTAATCTCTCTTCCAGCTCGAGATACTGCGCAGAGCCTCGCAAAGGCATATTTTCAACTGACCAGTATGAATCTGCCACTGCTTCATGAGCCTACGTTTCAGCTACAACTTGACCTTGTCTACCGTATGCCTCGAGCCGCACATTTGAGCGCTCTTGTCGAGTCCCAGTCCGACTCCAAGTCGAGGATGGCCATCTTCTTAGTCCTGGAGGTCTTTGCCGTGGCGCTTCTCATAATGCAGAAACGAGACCCATCCCGGATATCAACCTGGCTGGCAGACCGCTATCACGAGACGGCTCTCGGCGCGCTAACCATGACCACTGACGTCGAGGGGGTCCAGGCGTTGCTCCTCATTGCGCAATATTCCTATCATCACCCGACATTCGGGGCGACTTGGAGGACAGTCGGCGCGGCCATGCGCCTCGCAGTGGAATTGGGACTACACCAGGATGGTCCCGAAGGTCTGGATGTACTTGCACTCGACGTCAGGAGGAGGACATTTTGGGTCGCCTACTCGATGGACCGAAATCTCTGCACCGCCATGTCTCTGCCATCGTGCCTGTCAGATGGGGCAATATCTACTCAGGTACCCAGCCATAGCAGCTGAAGGTGACAAGTAACTAAGCCTCTTGTCTAGTTTCCCAGCGAGGCAGCAGACGAGGTCATCACCTCGGAAGGCATTGCCCTGGCTACCGTTTCCAATTCAAAGAGAGTCGCGCTCCACATGTTCAGGTATCGGCAGATCCAGTCCGAGCTGAGGCACATGCTATGGGAGCGGGCCCCGCCGTGCTCTCAAATTGACCTCGGAGAGTGGCAGCGCCAGATGCGCGAGCGCATCGACAACTGGTACAGTAACACGCCTTTTAGCAGCAGCCTTGGCAGCTTTGAGAAAGGCGTACTAGAGACCCTCGAGGTGACGCACAGTACGGCACTCTTTCACCTATACCGGCAGTCGCCCAACACTCCGTCACCTTCTGGAGAGCAAGCTGTGGCCATGGCGCAGGCTGCGATCAAGATGATCCAGTTGTACCAGCGCTTCTTTCGTCGACATATGTTGACAATCTATTGGAGGTCAATAGAAAACATCTTCTCAGCAGGTACAGCTCTTATGCTGGGCTACACTCAGTTACCTGAAGTACGAGATACCATCACTTTCCACTTTCTCGAGTCACTCATCCACACATGCTCGTCGCTATTGTGGGGAATGGTGGAGCGCTTTCCCTCATTCCAGGGCAAACGCGATGCATTCGATATTGCAGCGTCCAAGTTGATGGAGGAATTCAAAGCCGGTCCCTCAGAATCTGCTGCTGCCTCGACTGTCATAAGCACCAGTAATGTTGAGTTTGGGTCCCAAGCTGATGAAGCTGCCGCGGGGGGTCGTCCCTTCATGCTTGAAGCAACCGAGTGAGTAGATCGTCTGTTTTAATTCGTCGTCCTGTGCAGCTAACAACGGGTACCACAAAGGGAGCAGTCGTGGTTCCAATTCTGGACCCCTGATGATTTTATTCTCCAGGCGGATCAAGTGCCTCTGATGCAGGACCTCGACATTGCCGCCTTACTCGGCAATTCTCCAACGAACGATAAGGATGTATTTTCTTGAACCTAAGTTTATCGTGATTACTATGCGGACAAGACTCCGCGAGTGAATGAGAAATGTGGCGGCCGCATATCGCAACTCTTTCGACCAGACATATTAGCCGGGTGAATTCAGCGTAAATAATCCAATAAATTAATCACAAGGTCATTTACTCTCCAATGAAAATTTGATAAGTATTATCTGAGAAATCGCCTCAATCCTAGAAGAGAACCTGATTGGAATCTAGAGCAAGGATCAGCGAAGTAGCCCCATTCTGTTTGTATGCGGAAAAGCCCGCACTCTGGGCTGCGGCTAGGACCGCAAGTTATGATCATTGATGACGACGATTGACTAGATATCAGCTCGTTCACGCTCATATACTTGAATCTTGAGTGCCTCCTCAGCAAGTAAATCCTCTCTTCACCTTAGCATCCTACCTTTATTTCCTCCCCAGGCGTCGCCATGATACAGACCTCGCTCCCCGTCCCAGGCCCGACCCTCTCCCATTGGCACCGCACGACACGGTCATTCCCTCACCTGAATGCGAATCATTCGACTCAGGTTCCCGCTTCCGCCCGATACCTCATCATTGGCTCTGGCATCTCTGGGGCATTGACCGCATGGGAGCTGATAGACAGTGGTATTGACGGCAACGACGTCCTGATCCTCGAAGCCAGAGAGGCTGTCTCGGGTGCTACCGGGAGGAACGCTGGACATGTTCGACCAGGTTTGTCACTGCGGAATCTTCAAGTACCAACCTGACCTTGTCAATAGATGCTTTCCACGGCTTCTCCCGCTTCTCCTCAATCCACGGCCCAGAACAAGCCAGGCTGATCATTGAAAACGAGAAACTTGTGCTACAAAGTGTCAAGGACTTTGTCGAGTCAAACAACATCGACTGCGACTTTAACTACACCACAACCCTAGACGTATGCCTCAATCAGGCTTATGCCAACTCCATCGGCGAGTCGCTCAGCCAGTTTTGCGACGCCGGCGGCGACATCTCGCACATCAACTTCTACCAGGGCGACGAGGCACGAGCCAAGACAAATCTGACCACAGCCGTCTCCGCTTATGAGTGGCCTGCTGCGTCAAATCACCCCGGCAAGCTGTGCCAGTGGATCCTAAACGATGTCATCACCAAGGGGGCAAAGCTATGGACGCATTGCCCTGCAACCAAGGTCCTGAGGCACCAAGGGAACGACATGCAGTGGGATGTCCATACTCCCCGTGGGATCGTAGTTGCAGAGACTGTCGTTCACTGCACAAACGCGTATGCCGCATTCCTGCTTCCAGACCTCGCCAGCATCCTCACGCCGCGGAGGGCACAGGGTCATTCCTACATCCCGCCTCCCTCTCTTTCTGGTGAAAATACTCTGAAGAGCACCCTGGCTCTTAGATATGGTCCGGGACACTTCTTTTCCGTCAACCAATTGAAGGATGGCACTGTAATACTGGGAGGCTGGGCAACGAGGAGTGATGCAGACTGGACTCCCGATTTCTTGAAGGACAGGTACACGTTTGATGACACGATACATAACCCCCGCATGATGGAGAGTAGCATAGCAGAGTTTTCGAGCCTGGCTTCTGCATCACCTCCTCAACGGCCAGGAGAGGGCTTTTCTCACGTCTGGACAGGGATCGTTGGGGAGACGCCCGACGCTGTGCCATTCATTGGCCCCATTGAGGGCTTAGCTGGCCAGTGGATCTGTGCTGGATTCAATGGGCACGGTGAGCTGTTTTATCCCCGCCATTGACGATGAAGCTAACATGCTGCACCGAAAGGGATGGCACGAATCTTCCAATGTGCTCCTGGGTTGGTCAAACTCATGGCTGGGAAGCCTTGGAGCGCAACTGGCCTTCCCGAGTGCTTCCGGTTTACGCGGCAGAGATATGAACAGTTCTGTAGGCCCAAGGCCAAAGTCTAGAGGTAAAAAAGGGTACATGCATAGTGTAATGGCCTCACACTACACTTACACAAGCTGCGGCGTGGCCAGGCCTGTGTCCTGCCAATGATGTTGGGCAAATGCTCCGTAGGACCGCCACAGCATCGAGGGTATGGTGAAGTCCCATTTTCGCAGGTGGATGCAAGTTGGCGTCTCATAAGATCAATTTCACACCATTTGTAGAAAAAAATGTTCGGCCTGTTCTATCCACGTTCTCGCTACTTACCAAGGTGTTGAAGGGTGGGTCCTACGTTACAAGAATCCCTCAGCCATGGGGTGGAGAGCATAAGCTGGCTATGGGGCAACGACTACCACATACGACCATACCCACCGGAAAATACGGGATCCCGTCTGCTCTCCCAGAGTCAAGCCGATGAGGGGCGGATTAGTAGTTGGG